>JAULUE010000449.1:0-10592 GCA_036324585.1 Champsocephalus esox
GATGAAGTGATGTGAAATATAATCAGTGTTGAATCAACTTTAGTTCCACCTGAGTAAATCCACCAGCTACCTGCAGTCTACAAAGTACTTCAGACTAGCTGCACCTTCACCAGCTACCCTGCAGTCTACAAAGTACTTCAGACTAGCTGCACCTTCACCAGCTACCCTGCAGTCTACAAAGTACTTCAGACTAGCTGCACCTCCACCAGCTACCCTGCAGTCTACAAAGTACTTCAACTAGCTGCACCTCCACCAGCTACCCTGCAGTCTACAAAGTACTTCAGACTAGCTGCTCCTTCACCAGCTACCCTGCAGTCTACAAAGTACTTCAGACAAGCTGCACCTCCACCAGCTACCCTGCAGTCTACAAAGTACTTCAGACTAGCTGCACCTTCACCAGCTACCCTGCAGTCTACAAAGTACTTCAGACTAGCTGCACCTCCACCAGCTACCCTGCAGTCTACAAAGTACTTCAGACTAGCTGCACCTTCACCAGCTACCCTGCAGTCTACAAAGTACTTCAGACAAGCTGCACCTCCACCAGCTACCCTGCAGTCTACAAAGTACTTCAGACTAGCTGCACCTCCACCAGCTACCCTGCAGTCTACAAAGTACTTCAGACTAGCTGCACCTTCACCAGCTACCCTGCAGTCTACAAAGTACTTCAGACTAGCTGCTCCTTCACCAGCTACCCTGCAGTCTACAAAGTACTTCAGACTAGCTGCACCTCACCAGCTTTGAGAACACTTCATGATCAATCATAATAAAACATATCATATATATTATTCTGAAATGGACCAATCTGCACAACGACTACTTTCACTGTCTTTCACTATATTTAGATGAGAATACTTTCTACTTTCACTTGAGGAACATTTTGAATGAGGACTTTTACTGTGACAGAGTATTCCTACACTATGGTACTTCTACTTTTACTCAAGTACAAGATCTGAGTACTTCTACTTTTACTCAAGTACAAGATCAGAGTACTTCTACTTTTACTCAAGTACAAGATCTGAGTACTTCTACTTTTACTCAAGTACCAGATCTGAGTACTTCTACTTTTACTCAAGAACAAGATCTGAGTACTTCTACTTTTACTCAAGTACAAGATCTGAGTACTTCTACTTTTACTCAAGTACAATATCAGAGTACTTCTACTTTTACTCAAGTACCAGATCTGAGTACTTCTACTTTTACTCAAGTACACAGATCTGAGTACTTCTACTTTTACTCAAGAACAAGATCTGAGTACTTCTACTTTTACTCAGCAAGATCTGAGTACTTCTACTTTTACTCAAGTACAAGATCTGAGTACTTCTACTTTTACTCAAGTACAGATCTGAGTACTTCTACTTTTACTCAAGTACAGATCTGAGTACTTCTACTTTTACTCAAATACAAGATCTGAGTACTTCTACTTTACTCAAGTCAAGATCTGAGTACTTCTACTTTTACTCAAGTACAAGATTGAGTACTTTTACTCAAGTACACAATCTGAGTACTTCTACTTTTACTCAAGTACAAGATCTGAGTACTTCTACTTTTACTCAAGTACCAGATCTGAGTACTTTCTACTTTACTCAAGTACAAGATCTGAGTACTTCTACTTTTACTCAAGTACAAGATCTGAGTACTTCTACTTTTACTCAAGTACCAGATCTGAGTACTTCTACTTTTACTCAAGTACAAGATCTGAGTACTTCTACTTTTACTCAAGTACAAGATCTGAGTACTTCTACTTTTACTCAAGTACCAGATCTGAGTACTTCTACTTTTACTGAAGTACAAGATCTGAGTACTTCTACTTTTACTCAAGTACAAGATCTGAGTACTTCTACTTTTACTCAAGTACAAGATCTGAGTACTTCTACTTTTACTCAAGTACCAGATCTGAGTACTTCTACTTTTACTCAAGATCTGAGTACTTCTACTTTACTCAAGTACAATATCAGAGTACTTCTACTTTTACTCAAGTACCAGATCTGAGTACTTCTACTTTTACTCAAGTACCAGATCTGAGTACTTCTACTTTTACTCAAGAACAAGATCTGAGTACTTCTGAGTACTTCTACTTTTACTCAAGTACAAGATCTGAGTACTTCTACTTTTACTCAAGTACCAGATCTGAGTACTTCTACTTTTACTCAGTACAAGATCTGAATACTTCTACTTTTACTCAAGTACCAGATCTGAGTACTTCTATTTTTACTCAAGTACCAGATCTGAGTACTTCTACTTTTACTCAAGTACCAGATCTGAGTACTTCTACTTTTACTCAAGGACAAGATCTGAGTACTTCTACTTTTACTCAAGGACAAGATCTGAGTACTTCTACTTTTACTCAAGTACCAAATCTGAGTACTTCTACTTTTACCAGTACAAGATCTGAGTACTTCTACTTTTACCAAGTACAAGATCTGAGTACTTCTACTTTTACTCAAGTACAAGATCTGAGTACTTCTACTTTTACTCAAGTACATGATCTGAGTACTTCTACTTTTACTCAAGACAAGATCTGAGTACTTCTACTTTTACTCAAGTACAGATCTGAGTACTTCTACTTTTACTCAAGTACAAGATCTGAGTACTTCTACTTTTACTCAAGGACAAGATCTGAGTACTTCTTCTCAAGTACCAGATCTGAGTACTTCTACCCAAGTACAAGATCTGAGTACTACCTTTACTCAAGTACAAGATCTGAGTACTTCTACTTTTACTCAAGTACCAGATCTGAGTACTTCTACTTTTACTCAAGTACCAGATCTGAGTACTTCTACTTTTACTCAAGTACAAGATCTGAGTACTTCTACTTTTACTCAAGTCATGATCTGAGTACTTCTACTTTTACTCAAGTACAAGATCTGAGTACTTCTACTTTTACTCAAGTACAAGATCTAAGTACTTCTACTTTTACTCAAGTACTAGATCTAAATACTTCTACTTTTACTCAAGTACAAGATCTGAGTACTTCTACTTTTACTCAAGTACAAGATCTGAGTACTTCTACTTTTACTCAAGACAAGATCTGAGTACTTCTACTTTTACTCAAGTACAAGATCTGAGTACTTCTACTTTTACTCAAGGACAAGATCTGAGTACTTCTACTTTTACTCAAGTACAAGATCTGAGTACTTCTACTTTTACTCAAGACAAGATCTGAGTACTTCTACTTTTACTCAAGTACCAGATCTGAGTACTTCTACTTTTACTCAAGACAAGATCTGAGTCCTTCTACTTTTACTCAAGGACAAGATCTGAGTACTTCTACTTTTACTCAAGTACCAGATCTGAGTACTTCTACTTTTACTCAAGATCTGAGTACTTCTACTTTTACTCAAGTACAATATCAGAGTACTTCTACTTTTACTCAAGTACCAGATCTGAGTACTTCTACTTTTACTCAAGTACCAGATCTGAGTACTTCTACTTTTACTCAAGAACAAGATCTGAGTACTTCTGAGTACTTCTACTTTTACTCAAGTACAAGATCTGAGTACTTCTACTTTTACTCAAGTACAAGATCAGAGTACTTCTACTTTTACTCAAGTACCAGATCTGAGTACTTCTACTTTTCCTCAAGTACCAGATCTGAGTACTTCTACTTTTACTCAAGTACAAGATCTGAGTACTTCTGAGTACTTCTACTTTTACTCAAGTACAAGATCTGAGTACTTCTACTTTTACTCAAGTACCAGATCTGAGTACTTCTACTTTTACTCAAGTACAAGATCTGAATACTTCTACTTTTACTCAAGTACCAGATCTGAGTACTTCTATTTTTACTCAAGTACCAGATCTGAGTACTTCTACTTTTACTCAAGTACCAGATCTGAGTACTTCTACTTTTACTCAAGGACAAGATCTGAGTACTTCTACTTTTACTCAAGGACAAGATCTGAGTACTTCTACTTTTACTCAAGTACCAAATCTGAGTACTTCTACTTTTACCCAAGTACAAGATCTGAGTACTTCTACTTTTACCCAAGTACAAGATCTGAGTACTTCTACTTTTACTCAAGAACAAGATCTGAGTACTTCTACTTTTACTCAAGTACATGATCTGAGTACTTCTACTTTTACTCAAGGACAAGATCTGAGTACTTCTACTTTTACTCAAGTACCAGATCTGAGTACTTCTACTTTTACTCAAGTACAAGATCTGAGTACTTCTACTTTTACCCAAGGACAAGATCTGAGTACTTCTTCTCAAGTACCAGATCTGAGTACTTCTACCCAAGTACAAGATCTGAGTACTACCTTTACTCAAGTACAAGATCTGAGTACTTCTACTTTTACTCAAGTACCAGATCTGAGTACTTCTACTTTTACTCAAGTACCAGATCTGAGTACTTCTACTTTTACCCAAGTACAAGATCTGAGTACTTCTACTTTTACTCAAGTTCATGATCTGAGTACTTCTACTTTTACTCAAGTACAAGATCTGAGTACTTCTACTTTTATTCAAGTACAAGATCTGAGTACTTCTTCTCAAGTACCAGATCTGAGTACTTCTACTTTTACTTAAGTACCAGATCTGAGTACTTCTACTTTTACTTAAGTACCAGATCTGAGTACTTCTACTTTTACTCAAGTACAAGATCTAAGTACTTCTACTTTTACTCAAGTACTAGATCTAAATACTTCTACTTTTACTCAAGTACAAGATCTGAGTACTTCTACTTTTACTCAAGTACAATATCTGAGTACTTCTACTTTTACTCAAGTACAAGATCTGAGTACTTCTACCTTTACTCAAGTACATATCTGAGTACTTCTACTTTTACTCAAGTACCAGATCTGAGTACTTCTACTTTTACTCAAGTACCAGATCTGAGTACTTCTACTTTTACTCAAGTACAAGATCTAAGTACTTCTACTTTTACTCAAGTACCAGATCTGAGTACTTCTACTTTTACTCAAGTACTAGATCTAAGTACTTCTACTTTTACTCAAGTACAAGATCTGAGTACTTCTACTTTTACTCAAGTACAAGATCTGAGTACTTCTACCTTTACTCAAGTACAATATCTGAGTACTTCTACTTTTACTCAAGTACCAGATCTGAGTACTTCTACTTTTACTCAAGTACCAGATCTGAGTACTTCTACTTTTACTCAAGTACAAGATCTAAGTACTTCTACTTTTACTCAAGTACTAGATCTAGTACTTCTACTTTTACTCAAGTACAAGATCTGAGTACTTCTACTTTTACTCAAGTACCAGATCTGAGTACTTCTACTTTTACTCAAGTACCAGATCTGAGTACTTCTACTTTTACTCACGTACAAGATCTGAGTACTTCTACTTTTACTCAAGTACCAGATCTGAGTACTTCTACTTTTACTCAAGTACAATAACTGAGTACTTCTACTTTTACTCAAGAACAAGATCTGAGTACTTCTACTTTTACTCAAGTACCAGATCTGAGTACTTCTACTTTCACTCAAGTACCAGATCTGAGTACTTCTACTTTTACTCAAGTACCAGATCTGAGTACTTCTACTTTCACTCAAGTACCAGATCTGAGTACTTCTACTTTTACTCAAGTACCAGATCTGAGTACTTCTACTTTCACTCAAGTACAAGATCTGAGTACTTCTACTTTTACTCAAGTACCAGATCTGAGTACTTCTCCCACCTCTGAAAATGACATCGTTTTATTACTTCTCAATTATTTAAATGTTAAAAATACATAAATAATGTATGTCAGATCTCCTCACCGTTCACGTGTACGATCACAGAGGACGGTTTTCTCTTCAGTCCCAGGACGGTGAGCGTCTGAACGACGGTGTCACACTCAAATGTTTCCCCCTCACCTGCAGCACTGCAAGAAAACACGATAAATACTCTCAGAAGTTATTAACACAAAACATCACGCTTTTCTTTGACCCTTGTCTTTAATATGAGCAAGTAGGGAGTAATACTTTCTTTGTCATGTATCCAGAGACTGCAAAACCAAACGTTGCCTATGGGGCGATTCATCATCAACCCCGGGATTTAAATGTGGTTTTAATTTTAATTCTGATTATTATATCTACCAAAGATCGTACTTTAGTGAGTGACCATTTAATTTGAAATTGGAAAAGTTCACGTCAGGTTTGACACAAATAATATGTATTGTGCTACATGTTTACCTTAACCTTTGTTTATTGTTCTTTAATTTAAAGGCCACCTATCATGCTATGTTTAGGCAATAGCACAGGTCTCATATATATAAAAAATATATAAAAAACATGTCTATGAAGTGTTTTGCTCAAAATACCAAACAGATCATTCTAGCCACGCCTCGTATCCCTCTATTTCACTTCCTATTTCAAAAGTGCTGATTCGGGGATAAAGCTTTAAAGAGGAGGGTCTGAGCTCATGCGGGACCCGGCAGCTACCGTCTGAACTAAATGCTGCCGTGATGAAACGCCATATCATGGATCATCAAGGATCTGAAACAGTCTGGAGCTCAAAGGCTTTCTCTCTTGCCGGTTACACCACAAGTGAGTTCCTTTCTACTTCCTGCTTCTTCACACACATGCTCTCCAGCACAGGTTAGCTCTGAGTGTTAGCGACGCTAATGTAAACACCGACCATATTACGTCCAAAACAGTCGGGCATTGTTCTGATAGCAACGTTTCTGATTGGGCCGTGGGTCCACATTTCAGATGTTACGTCGTATCGGACGCAAATCTGGATCAGCTCCGTTGTTCCCCGTTTTTAGAGATTTGGGTACGGAGGAAAAGAGAGAGGGTTTATTTTTGTATTGATTTGATTCCTATTCTTAAATGGAGCAACTGTGATCAATTTAAGAAACCGGCTTTCCCTCCCACGATAACTAAGTGTTTCTGTTTCCCCTTTCGAAGATGGATGATAACAAGGATAAATGATTTAAATATCCCCAGTTTGTGTGAATCCACGAGTTGAGGCTCAGCGCAGCTTTAGTGTCACTTGCACATGAAAAATACAAAAAGAAACAGAAATGTTTTTTAATGTCCGCTCCTCCTCAGTGTTTCTCACCGGCAGATCAGACGGTCGGACAGGAAGCTGAAGCGCCGCCGGCTGAAGGACTTCCTGTCTCTGAATCTGAAGGAGTGCCCGTCGTCCAGATAGAGCTCTCCGTCAGCGAGACCCTGAGATGGAGAAGAGGGGACACATGTTGATGTAGAAGAGACATGGAGAAGAGGGGACACATGTTGATGTAGAAGAGACATGGAGAAGAGGGGACACATGTTGATGTAGAAGAGACATGGAGAAGAGGGGACACGTGTTGATGTAGAAGAGACATGAAGAAGAGGGGACACATGTTGATGTAGAAGAGACATGGAGAAGAGGGGACACATGTTGATGTAGAAGAGACATGAAGAAGAGGGGACACATGTTGATGTAGAAGAGACATGAAGAAGAGGGGACACATGTTGATGTAGAAGAGACATGGAGAAGAGGGGACACATGTTGATGTAGAAGAGACATGAAGAAGAGGGGACACATGTTGATGTAGAAGAGACATGAAGAAGAGGGGACACATGTTGATGTAGAAGAGACATGGAGAAGAGGGGACACATGTTGATGTAGAAGAGACATGGAGAAGAGGGGACACGTGTTGATGAAGAAGAGACATGGAGAAGAGGGGACACATGTTGATGTAGAAGAGACGTAGAGAAGAGGGGACACATGTTGATGTAGAAGAGACATGGAGAAGAGGGGACACGTGTGATGTAGAAGAGACATGAAGAAGAGGGGACACGTGTTGATGTAGAAGAGACATGAAGAAGAGGGGACACGTGTTGATGTAGAAGAGACATGAAGAAGAGGGGACACGTGTTGATGTAGAAGAGACATGAAGAAGAGGGGACACGTGTTGATGTAGAGGAGACATGAAGAAGAGGGACACATGTTGATGTAGAAGAGACATGGAGAAGAGGGGACACGTGTTGATGAAGAAGAGACATGGAGAAGTGGATGTTGCACACTCGGTGACCTTCATGTGTACCTGGGGGTTGGGGGCCACAGTGATGGAGAGGGCAGCAGCTGGAGGTCAGCGGTGCAGGAAACACGTCCTGCGGCCCTGCAGAGCACCGAGCCTCCCCGCTGGAACACAGGGACCTGAAGCACAGGGAATATATCTGAATAAATAAAGTATGTGGGGAGGATTATTTAATAATTAACTCATCATAAAAATCATTTCAATAGTGATCGTATTTAATATTTGATGCATCTTGAATTTTTTTGCATCCTTGTTGTTATTTGCCCGTCATTTCTTACAGTGTGCTGCATGTATACAAGCATAACGTGATGTGTAGCTTTAATTTTGTATTATTATGAATTATTTGTATTTAAATGATATGTATAGACAAACACTCACTGTGTCCAGAGTGACAGGAAGAGCCAGAGTCCTTCCTCCTTTAAACTCCTCTGCAGAGTGCACGTCGAACCAAACCTGAGTCAGAAACATCGGAAATAAATCGTCCACGCCGAGGCATAATAAGTATTCATTAATATATGTACCTCGTTAGATCCGGGAGCAAGACGTTGACTTCCTTCACTTGAGCTTCCGTGACGGGACAGGCCAGCAGCGCTCCTCCTGGGTTACAACCGAAGACGGTTAAAGTGAGAATAACGGAAGTGAAATAACGGAAGTGAAATAACTGCAGCGCAAAGTGAGCGTTAAAATGTCGTAGATCACCGATCATGAACTGGTGGTCCGCGGAGAAGGCGCTCCGCTCGGTCGGGAACTCCACCCACAGGGGCCTGCGCGGGGCGAGGGACACGCTCAGACACTTCTGGACGGCTTTCACATTGATCTGTTTGTGTTGTGAGCAGCAGACCTCACCTGAGGGGGGCAGGCCACAGGTGTGAGCCTGGTGGAACAGGGTGTACCAGTACGGCAGCAGACAGTACCTGAGAGCACAACAACAACAACACAACAACAACAACAACAACAACAACAACATGACGAACAGTACTTTGAGGTGGATTTTATTAAAGGTCACTTATTATGCAAAATCCACTTCTACATCAACACGTGTCCCCTCTTCTACATCAGCATGTGTCCCCTCTTCTTCACGTCTCTTCTACATCAACATGTGTCCCCTCTTCTTCATGTCTCTTCTACATCAACATGTGTCCCCTCTTCTTCACGTCTCTTCTACATCAACATGTGTCCCCTCTTCTTCACGTCTCTTCTACATCAACATGTGTCCCCTCTTCTTCATGTCTCTTCTACATCAACATGTGTCCCCTCTTCTCCATGTCTCTTCTACATCAACATGTGTCCCCTCTTCTTCATGTCTCTTCTACATCAACATGTGTCCCCTCTTCTCCACGTCTCTTCTACATCAACATGTGTCCCCTCTTCTTCATGTCTCTTCTACATCAACATGTGTCCCCTCTTCTCCACGTCTCTTCTACATCAACATGTGTCCCCTCTTCTCCACGTCTCTTCTACATCAACATGTGTCCCCTCTTCTCCACGTCTCTTCTACATCAACATGTGTCCCCTCTTCTTCACGTCTCTTCTACATCAACATGTGTCCCCTCTTCTTCACGTCTCTTCTACATCAACATGTGTCCCCTCTTCTTCACGTCTCTTCTACATCAACATGTGTCCCCTCTTCTCCACGTCTCTTCTACATCAACATGTGTCCCCTCTTCTCCACGTCTCTTCTACATCAACATGTGTCCCCTCTTCTTCACGTCTCTTCTACATCAACATGTGTCCCCTCTTCTTCACGTCTCTTCTACATCAACATGTGTCCCCTCTTCTCCACGTCTCTTCTACATCAACATGTGTCCCCTCTTCTCCACGTCTCTTCTACATCAACATGTGTCCCCTCTTCTTCACGTCTCTTCTACATCAACATGTGTCCCCTCTTCTTCACGTCTCTTCTACATCAACATGTGTCCCCTCTTCTCCACGTCTCTTCTACATCAACATGTGTCCCCTCTTCTTCATGTCTCTTCTACATCAACATGTGTCCCCTCTTCTCCACGTCTCTTCTACATCAACATGTGTCCCCTCTTCTTCATGTCTCTTCTACATCAACATGTGTCCCCTCTTCTCCACGTCTCTTCTACATCAACATGTGTCCCCTCTTCTTCATGTCTCTTCTACATCAACATGTGTCCCCTCTTCTCCACGTCTCTTCTACATCAACATGTGTCCCCTCTTCTCCACGTCTCTTCTACATCAACATGTGTCCCCTCTTCTTCACGTCTCTTCTACATCAACATGTGTCCCCTCTTCTTCATGTCTCTTCTACATCAACATGTGTCCCCTCTTCTTCATGTCTCTTCTACATCAACATGTGTCCCCTCTTCTTCATGTCTCTTCTACATCAACATGTGTCCCCTCTTCTCCACGTCTCTTCTACATCAACATGTGTCCCCTCTTCTCATGTCTCTTCTACATCACATGTGTCCCCTCTTCTCTACGTCTCTTCTACATCAACATGTGTCCCCTCTTCTTCATGTCTCTTCTACATCAGCATGTGTCCCCTCTTCTCCATGTCTCTTCTACATCAACATGTGTCCCCTCTTCTTCGTGTCTCTTCTACATTAACATGTGTCCCCTCTTCTCCACGTCTCTTCTACATCAACATGTG
>JAULUE010000450.1:0-10589 GCA_036324585.1 Champsocephalus esox
ACTCCCGCCTTCTCCAGCCTGCTCCAAATAAGGGCAAAGAGGCGGGACCGAGGCGGGACCTGCTGCCACCGAGCTGGAAGTTCCAGAGCTAGCTGAAGCTACCAAGCTAAGCTAACATGCTCCCCATCTGCACGCTGCCGTCGCAATTTACGTTTCTAAGGTAAGCGGCCTTGAAACTATTCAGCAAAACTATACATTATAATCTAAGTTATTGAGTTTTTAGCATAATACTTCAGAATCTTAAAACCCCTTAACGTTTGTATGCAATTGTGCTAAATTCAACACTGGAATCAAGCAAATATTAATGTTTGCATGACATTAGTTATTTATATTTTGATATCACTTAACTATACGTTTAATTCATTTAAGTCAAGCTAAGGTACATGTGAGTAGTTAGTGCTCTTACCTGTGAGGCCTCATCCAAACAGCATAATAACCAGACTGTATTATTCAAACTAAGTACCAGTTCTAGATCCTTGACTTTAGACAAACAATTCAAAAGACAAAATGTATTTAAAGACCAATCTTTATTGTGCCTCTTAACCTGAGATATTAGTTGTACAGTAATAGTATTGACAATCTAAAAAAACTGAGCAACTCAACAGTCAACTTTATGTTTCTTATTGTCTAAAGCATTTATTATTTTCATTTTTCCCCCTCTCATATTCAGTGTGGACGGATTGAGACAACGTGGTGTCCAGAGAGCTGCAGAGACTTCAGCGAGAAACCTCCGTGTGATGGACGTCCTGTCTTGGTTTGGAGAGGACTGAGGGTCTTTCCTCTGCGAGGAGGACCAGGCCTGATGGAGGAGCCCATGCTGGGCGAAGCTGATAGCAACTGCACAGGCCTAGTCTGTCACGTTATTTGACTAAATGTGTTTACTTATAAATGTAATAGGTTTACACCTTCTGTCCATATGTGCTTTTTATTTAAAATATTTGATTCACTTTTGGTTCACATTTCAATAAACTGTATTTGTATTTGCACTCCTTTCGTCCATTATTCTTACTGAACATGTTAGATTACACATTCCCATCTGACTGAAGATTGGCCCCATTTATTTGTGATGTTGCAAAGTCCGCGGTACAAGGCACAAGTGATGTGAAGCTCATAAAGTGAGGCGAACAGAAATAATCAGCGGATGGAGTGTAGATGTGGAAATAGCTGCATTCGATCAGCTGACTGTTTTTACAATGAAAGTAGTTTCTTAGTGAATGTCCTGTACTGGTCTTAAAATCTCATAACATCAGCCTTTAATGTTCGTCTTGGATGTTCTTCTTGACCCTCAGAGAAGGAGAACATGTCGTGTCTTTCAGGCATGTCCTTTCCTAACAAAAATGACAGGAAACATAAAACATATTATTGCAGAACAAGTGTGTTATTTATGAACGCGGTGTGTTTGTGTGTTTAGGGGCTGGAGATATAATTATTTTGTAATTGTAATGTTTTTTATTTTATTTTAACAGTGAGCAATCAGATTATGAATGAATAGTATGAAGTTATGAAGCTTGCTCTGTTGTCTCACTGAAAGAATAACTTTTACCATGTTTTTACAGACAATATTTAGAGATAAATAGTAGCAGTTCTCACTATGTGTTAAATATCTTTGCCTCCAATACATTAAATTAGAGAGCTGACAGTCATATTGCTAAATATCTAAATGTAACTTTTTGCATGGAAAAACCCCTCAACTTAACTGATGTGTAGGTGATCTAGTATTTAGTATTGTGTAATGGAATGTATATCAGTGTATTCAAGTCAATACTTCATTCATTTAAACCAATATCTTTCTTGATTCTTTGTACAGTATGAAAAAAGAGTCTTTGTACCTGAGCTGAATTCACTGCTGTGAGGAGTCCAGTTCTGTCTCTCACTCTCTGGTCCAGCCTGTCTGCATCACCTGGACACCTTAAACAAACAGATATATGTGTAAAGTACCATGTGTGCAAACAATATAACTGATTCTCTTCTGTTGAACATGTTGGATTGTGTATTGTCCGAGTCAGGGTCCTTTTTATTTTACTGTAACTTTGGAAGTTGTGTTACCAATGCTTACTGCTTATTTGATACCCATTTGGTAATGCAATTAATAAAAACAACAAGGTTTGGGTTCGTTCTTCAGATGACTGTGACGTTAACGTGTAAGCTCAATAATGAACTCCAGCTCAATCAACCATTTTGTAATATCTAAGTAATCATCTTGAAATATGACATTAATAATTGTAATATACACACATCTTATTGTGAGGTTGATTTTACATAACTACTTCGACATTAGCTTGTCTACATACTCTAGCATAGCCAATTTAAATTAACCTTAGATGCATACAGTTCTACCTACATAATACAATATCTCTAAGTTACAAGGATGTAACCTCATTTTATCAACCTCAAACAGAAGCCGTTTGTTCAACAGTATTATCCCACTTCACGCTTAACACTTGTCTATTTCGTTTTAACCTTTATATATACAGTCTATGATTTTAACTTGGAGGGTACGATTACAATCGTTAGCACCGATGTAGCTACCACTAGCTTACATGCTAACTCAAGCCTTACTATTCATTATGTAGCTGATTAAAATCATTAACACATAAATAAAGCACTCGAATTGTACTTACCGCATTCATGCACCGTCTGTTTTAACCGCAGAGCGAGTCACAATAGTCCGATATAGTGTTGTCACGATACCAACATTTTGGTTTCGATACCGATACCAAGTCAAGAATTGCGATTCCGATTCTTTTTCGATACTTTTCTTAAAAAAAGGGAAACAGTCTTAAATATAATCAGGGATGCAAACTCATCAGGTATGAAAAAGGTGACAAGGATCCGAGCCCCCCGACCCCACGGAATATCGGCTTTAAAATGAGGAATAACAGATGATTTTAGCAGTCAGAACAACTAAAGCAGCCGTTAATAAGAACAGAAACGCCAAAGAGTCACATCTAATATACTTATATATCTAATCCACTACAGTTCAGAGGTACATGGTGTACTTTTACTCCACTACATGTATTAATCCCTTTAGTTACTTCACGGATGTGGATGAATGATGTGAAATATAATCAAGTGTTGAATCAAACTTTAGTTCCACCTGGAGTGAATCCACCAGCTACCCTGCAGTCTACAAAGTACTTCAGACTAGCTGCACCTCCACCAGCTATCCTGCAGTCTACAAAGTACTTCAGACTTGCTGCACCTCCACCAGCTACCCTGCAGTCTACAAAGTACTTCAGACTAGCTGCACCTCCACCAGCTACCCTGCAGTCTACAAAGTACTTCAGACTAGCTGCACCTCCACCAGCTACCCTGCAGTCTACAAAGTACTTCAGACTAGCTGCACCTCCACCAGCTACCCTGCAGTCTACAAAGTACTTCAGACTAGCTGCACCTCCACCAGCTACCCTGCAGTCTACAAAGTACTTCAGACTAGCTGCACCTCCACCAGCTACCCTGCAGTCTACAAAGTACTTCAGACTAGCTGCACCTCCTCCAGCTACCCTGCAGTCTACAAAGTACTTCAGACTAGCTGCACCTCCACCAGCTACCCTGCAGTCTACAAAGTACTTCAGACTAGCTGCACCTTCACCAGCTACCCTGCAGTCTACAAAGTACTTCAGACTAGCTGCACCTTCACCAGCTACCCTGCAGTCTACAAAGTACTTTAGACTAGCTGCACCTCCACCAGCTACCCTGCAGTCTACAAAGTACTTCAGACTAGCTGCACCTCCACCAGCTACCCTGCAGTCTACAAAGTACTTCAGACTAGCTGCACCTCCACCAGCTACCCTGCAGTCTACAAAGTACTTCAGACTAGTTGCACCTTCACCAGCTACCCTGCAGTCTACAAAGTACTTCAGACTAGCTGCACCTCTACCAGCTACCCTGCAGTCTACAAAGTACTTCAGACTAGCTGCACCTCCACCAGCTACCCTGCAGTCTACAAAGTACTTCAGACTAGCTGCACCTCCACCAGCTACCCTGCAGTCTACAAAGTACTTCAGACTAGCTGCACCTCCACCAGCTACCCTGCAGTCTACAAAGTACTTCAGACTAGCTGCACCTCCACCAGCTACCCTGCAGTCTACAAAGTACTTCAGACTAGCTGCACCTCCACCAGCTACCCTGCAGTCTACAAAGTACTTCAGACTAGCTGCACCTCCTCCAGCTACCCTGCAGTCTACAAAGTACTTCAGACTAGCTGCACCTCCACCAGCTACCCTGCAGTCTACAAAGTACTTCAGACTAGCTGCACCTTCACCAGCTACCCTGCAGTCTACAAATTACTTCAGACTAGCTGCACCTTCACCAGCTACCCTGCAGTCTACAAAGTACTTCAGACTAGCTGCTCCTTCACCAGCTACCCTGCAGTCTACAAAGTACTTCAGACTAGCTGCACCTTCACCAGCTTTGAGAACACTTTCATGATCAATCATTATAAAACACATCAGATATATTATTCTGAAATGGACCAATCAAACAACGACTACTTTTAAGATTAAGATTCAGATGGATTTTTATTAATCCCTCGTGGGGAAATTGTTTCCCCACGAGGTTTTACTGTCGCAACTTTAATACTTTTACTTGAGGAACATTTTGAATGCAGTACTTTTACTGTAACAGAGTATTCCTACACTCTGGTGCTTCTAGTACAAGACCTGAGCACTTCTACTTTTACTGTCGCTACTTTAACTATATTTTGATGATAATACTTTTGTACTTTTATTTGAGGAACATTTTGATTGCAGGATTGTTCCTACATTCTGATATTTCTACTTTAATTCAAGTACAAGACCTGGGTACTTCTACTTTTACTCAAGTACAAGATATATTCTTATACCACCTCCGTTTATAGCCTATCAAAAAAACTAATAGAAAACGAAGGCTAAAGCTAACGTTAGCAGATAGTGATGCTAGTTTGCTAGTTAAGTTTGCTCAACGATAATATTGCGACAGACAAACGTTTCAGTGCACATCACGCTCTGCGCTCCGACAGGGAGCTCTGCTCTGAACACCTGAACGGCCTGTTCACAGACTTCTGGCCTCTTTTCTGTCAACAAGCCGAGGCGCAGCGGCAGTTGCACTCCCACTTGCAGCCATGCTTCTCGTTTTCTCACATGCTCTGGCAGCTAGCGCGTGGCCGCGTGGACGAGAGAGGGGAGGGACTTAGAACGTGCTTGAGAGGAGCGGGACTGCAGTGCAGGGAGTGGAAGCAGAGCGCTGAACACACACGGTTCTTATTAAAACGGCGCTTTTTCACGGGAGTACTTTTCCCCGTCATTCTTAAAGTACCGATACTAATGAAACGGAGGAATCGTACCGTTTTTAACGTCAGGGTATCGCGGTACCTTTCAAGTATCGGTACACCGTGCAACACTAGTCCGATATATAAGCATGAAGAACAAACAACCACGGCCGGCTACAAGTTGTGTTTCCTGGATGAGCTGAGCAGGCAGAGTCCCTGTAGCTTCACGGAGCAGCTAGCAGAGAGACAAGAAGCTAACAGCGGCAGGCACTTGACAGAGCCGTCACTCAATGTGACCACGCCCTAATTTATGCACAAACTTTAAGACCTAATATAAATAAAAGGGTCGCGTTAGAAAACAATTCACTCATAGATCCATAATCATGAAGGTGGAATCTAACTATATCGATAATAAAAAAGTATGGAGCCAGGGAGAGAAACATGTTTTTTTCTGCTGTAAAGTTGTGCATTTTAACATGGGGGTCTATGGAAATTGCTCCTTTCTGCAGCCATCGCCTATCGGCCAATATATGAACTGCAGTGTGTGACACTTCCATATTGGCTTCACGGCTCTACCCCACAGTTTGCCGCTTGGGTCACGACTCTTTGAAACATCTCTGTTGCCGGAAATGCATCCATGAAGGAGCCGTAGAGGACCCATGTATCCTCGGTTATATCTCCTCCAGAGAGCCTCCTCGACGCTCGGTCCTCGAAGTGCATTTAGAGAAATGAGATGTCCTTCAACATGGCGTGCTAAAATTCATTTCCGGGTCACTACCGGAGGACCAGGAGTCGAGGAGTCGAAGAGGGGGATTTGATGAAATGAGAAAGGGCCAGAGTCGTTATCAATTTGTTTTAAAGCTCAATAAATAACAAAGAAGACCTTTGACCGGCGCTTTTCTAATTTTGTCCGGAAGATTCAAACTTTAACGGACATGTTGACCGGGGAAAAAAAATCTACTCTGCCGCACAGTCCCCTCGTCCCTTGGAAGAGGCGGAGAGGTGGGTGTTTTTCATCTGCTGGTGGACTACCGGAGAGATTTACAGCAGCAGGAGCAAACGCTTGCCTCGTGGAGGGAGAAAAAGAGCCAGAGCGTCCACAGCGGAGAATAAACAGAAGGGCAACCATGGCAACCATGCGTGGGAAGTCTTCTTTGCTGCTTTTGTGGCAGGAGTACAGCGCCACTTACAGGCCTGGCATATGTACTGCAGCGTCTCCAGCACTTTCGAGCGGTCTCGTGTGAACGGACACATTTATGGTGCCTGTTGCGTGTGGACGGAAGACTTTTTTGATAACGATTGCGGTCCGTTTGCGTTATCGTTCTTGTGTGGCTCAGCCTCAGTGAGTGGAGGCCTACTGACAGACAGATGTGTCCTGAGCGACCTCTAGTGGAGCACACTACACACTGCAGCAGTGATTTCACTATAAAAGTCGTGTAATTTGTTTAATTAGCTGATTTGGTCTGTTGATCATGACATTATTAGTTTAATTCACCAGTTTCATACAAATAAAACAATTCCAATGCTCAGGGCCGTCCCTCCTTACAGGCCGATCATGCAGACTGCGTGGGGCCTCGCCTTGCGGAGGGGGCCTCATCTTGCGGAGGGTGCTTCAACTGTGCGGCGCACCTATGCACTTATGCGGTGCAATTAGTGTGGCGCAGCACGGTTTCCCCGCTGCGAGGCTCCACTTGCAAAACAGAGGGCCTCATCATATAACTTTGTGTGGGGCCTCATGTTGGCCAGGGACGGCCCTGCCAATGCTTTTGTAACCTTCCCATTTTGAAAAACAAACGAAGAAAAAACACCTTGAGGCTCATGCTATGATAAACGCAGCCAATTGAACAGTAATCTACGGAAGGTCCCTTAAAAAAAAATATTTAGGATGTGACCAAAAGTGAAAAAAAAGAGTTCTAATTTTAATCTCATAATTCTGATTTTAATTTTAAATCTGTCTTTAATCTCAGAATTCCGAGATAAAAATCAGAATGAGTGAGATGAAGGATTGTTTTTTCACATCCCAACATTTGTTTTCTCATGTGGCCCTCATCCTCTTCCGTAGTACTCTGTCCTCTTAATATTCCTGCTGAAATGTATTAATTCTGGATACAGTAACACCACACATAATATGTGTGTATCAGTGACGTGCAGTCAGTGGAGGCAGAGCCTCACCTGTCATCATACTCCAATGTAACGGAAAAACAAAATGATAATAATAATAAAATGTCTCCACTGATCTGTGTTGTAAATGGGATTTCTGTATGATTCCAATTGCTTCTTATAGTCACAATCAGCAAATTTGCAGAGCTCCGCTGCAACTTGGTTACATGGGAGCGATGAGGATTGAGGCAGGGACGACCTCTGCCTCTTGTAAACCCACAGTAACTTGCTGGAGCGCGGGGACTAATTTATCGCGGCCACTTATTGGTGAGGCACAGATGAGATCTGCCTCACCTCAGAATGCGTCACCCCACAGAAACTGTCTGGAAAGCGGGCCCTAAGCGCATGCCTGCACCATCTCACTGTATGTCACCAATGTAATGTTTGTAGATCCCTTTATTACATGTATCCTCACCATCCATAGTCTCTAAATAACGTATTTCACGTATGATATTTAGGCTCGCTGGTCTCATCATACAACGGCAATGAAAAAAGCACCAGGAGATATCCCAACTTGTGTATTGCTCTGCGGATCATTGCGATGCTAGCCTACAAGTAACAGTAGCTTCAGCCGAGAGGAGTTTTTCCAAAAACAAACCATGGCTCAAGAACGCCTCAGTGGTCTGGCTGTAATCAGTATTAACCATGAGGTTGGTGGTCAGATTTCATATGATGATGTGATTGATGACTTTGCAGCGAGGAAGCCAGAAGGATTGCACTATAAATGGAAACCAGTAGGAGCTAATATGTAGGCTAACCTTGTGTGATGATAGGGAGTGGAATGTAAATAGTTCTTGAGACAAAGTGAATTTGTAATTTTTGTTTATTTGTTTGTTTATTTAGCATATTATATTTAGATTATTTGACATGTGTAACATATTTTACATTTCTTCTTAATTTTCTTTGAAAGCAAATTTGCACATTCTTTTATTGTTTGTTATTGTTGTTGTTATTATTATTGTTTGTTAGCTAAGTTGCTTGTTTTAATTCTTTAGTGTGCACTTTTATTCTTAGCTCTTGTTCTTGCAAGTAATAAATAAAGGTGCAGTACTTTACTGTATAACTGTTAAGATGTTTTGATTTTTTTGGGGGGGGGCGCAGTGGTGAAGCTCGCCTAGGGCACCAAATGTGCTAGGTCCGCCCCTGCTCATACAATACAAATGGTGTGTGTGTGTGTGTGTGTGTGTGTGTGTGTGTGTGTGTGTGTGTGTGTGTGTGTTGGATCGTTGGAGCTATGTGCAACTCAAGGCATATGCTCGAACGGGAGCTGCCTGGACGCTGCAATCATGTTGCTGCAATCATGAGTGTGCTGACTTTTCGTACAATGTCCCACTGTCTGGCTTCCTGCATCAAGTCAAGTGCTCGGCGCAGTTGTGTGGATAGAGCGCTCCTCTGTTTTCATTTAAACAGCTCCTTATATCCGTTAGCGCAGCTAGCTAGCACCAGATGCTAACAACAACAATGCACGTAAGGTCTCTCTCTTGCTCGCTCGGACCACACATACACACACCCTCCCGGTCCTCCCGATGGCCAGTCGGTGCCTGCCGGTGAGCGTGGAAGTGTGGTCTGCCACAAGCGGGCGGCAGGAGCGGGGCTGTAAGCAGCATCAGCTTGTAGATGGTATTTTAAACTCGATGCGCTCTGAAACTACGGGGCGGCCAAGGAAAAAAAATACACATGCGTTAATCGCCTTAAAATAATTAGTGGCGTTAATTTTTATATGCGTTAACGCGTTATTAGCGCGTTATTAACGCGTTATTAACGCGTTATTAACGCGTTATTAACGCGTTAACTTGACAGCCCTAGTTTACGCCTATACTATCATTTCTTGATAATGTTGAAGCAATAGCCCCGCCTCTCCCCACCTCTCCTGCTCAGAGATCAGCTGCTGGGTTCTCAGAAGAGGGGGAGGAAAAGAGAGACTCCGTTTTTTATTATTATATAGAGGCCCTTTCTCATTTCTCGAACTCCCCTCCTCGACTCCTATCCTCGATACTTAGTCCCGCCCACAGGAGATGCGAGCGGAGGAGCCGAGGAGGAGAACCGACGAGAGAGGAGAGGAAGCAGCAGGCGGTTAGAGAAGTGAGAACTCCTCTCCTCTGAGTGGTCATTTTAAAGAGACGTCCATTAATGATGACAGAAGGCACAGCAGCCCTCTGTCTGATGGACAGTTGTGTTCATGACCACTTATATATTTACTTTGATTCATTCACAGTGCGGTATAATGAGACAATAACAGGCTACAGATGCGGACATGCACACACACATGTATTTATATAAATATATACAATTTCAGAATCAAACAGAGCACTCATAATAACGTAACACTATCAGAGACTGGATATATCCCCCCCCCCTCTCCCCTCTGGTCGCTACAATGAGAGAAATAAATTACGGGCCAAAAGTTGTATTTACTTTTAAGTATTAAAAAGTATTAAAAGTAAGCAGAGGACACCATACCAACTGAGACCTATCTGTCCGCTGCATCTATGCACACACTGTACCACACACACCTACACCACACACACACACACACACGCACACACACACACACACACGCACATACAGCTCCTAAAACAGGCTACAGCCGTTGTGTATTTTATTGTGAAGCACTAAATGGTTTTAGAAAAATATCGACTCTTTGTTTGTAGATATCTACTAAACTACAGCAAATACAGAGAGTAATGTAGGCCTGTTATACTGAGTGATATATATTCTACACGCTGCTCTGCTTTCTGCACGACCTCACAGCTGTTCTCACTGTAAACATCGCGTCGCGATGAGAGCAGTTCATAAAATAATATCCAGGGGATGCATGCAGAGCTGTGATTGGCTGAGATAAGTCCGGCCGTGCGTCACGACCATAGACTGTATATATAAATGGACGTAGGGTCCGTGACGTCACCCATAGGATTCTGCAGTTGCCGTGAAGCCCTTAGTAGGCGGAGTCGGCCACTAACGGCTCAACAGTGACGTCAGAGTTCAACTCCCGCCTTCTCCAGCCTGCTCCAAATAAGGGCAAAGAGGCGGAGCCGAGGCGGGACCTGCTGCCACCGAGCTGGAAGTTCCAGAGCTAGCTGAAGCTACCAAGCTAAGCTAACATGCTCCCCATCTGCACACTGCCGTCGCATTTTACGTTTCTAAGGTAAGCGGCCATGAAACTATTCAGCAAAACTATAAA
>JAULUE010000451.1:0-10582 GCA_036324585.1 Champsocephalus esox
CACCTGCTCACTGTGACATACGGAGGCTTCACGAAAGTTACATGGGAAATAAGCCCCTCCCACACCTCTATATAAACAGCGTGTGGCAGCCCTTTCCGACTCACTCTGTCCTGATGCAGCGCAGCCAATGCAGCTCTCGTGCTCACGCGTAGAGCTGCAGATCCTCCTGAATGCTGAAACTCACACGCACAGCTACATGTTCCTATAATACACACTGCTTGGATTTGATCACCTTGCAGGGCTATCCTGGGGGAGATTGTTTAGTTATAATAAGCCGAAACATTCAGACTCCTGGGATTACTACTGAAGATGTGTATTATAATTGTTATATGTGAGTGATAGTAAAAACACTACTATGATAGCTATCACTCAACGTCATTTCATTTTTCTTGGGGTCTAAGGTGGGAGGTGGATCTGCCTCGGTGGAGAGCAAGGATGGCCAGTGCATTCAGTCCTGTAGCCGTCTTGGCAGCAGGATTCAAACCCTTTCCTCCCTGACTCAGCGAGTGCCCCATGTTCTCATTTCTGTGGCAGGTTCGCTCTCTCTGGTGGCCCCTGATAATTCACTGCCTGATACTCTCTCCCCCTCATTATAATTAGAATCCTAACCGTCAAACCCTTTCCAGCTCGTAACCTAAAATGGACGCCCACGTGCTTACTCCTCCTCGTGCCTTAAACTAAAATGGCGGCCCACTTGAAATTAATTAAGAGAACACGTGAATTGTAAATAAATAAGGAGACAACATAACAATTTGGAATGAACATTTTATTGGGGTTACAAAGGTCCAACATAGGATTAAGAAAATACATGGCAACTTACCTGCTTACAGGAACATACGGTAGCTTCACAAACTCAGACAAATAAGCTCCTCCCACACCTATATATACAAGAGTGCAGAAGCCCTTTTCGGCTCACTCAGTCCTGATGCATGGCAGTGAAGGCATCTCTCCTGCTTACTTGTCTCTGATATCCTCCTGAATGCTGAAAGCACACACGCACAGCTACATGTTACAATGATGAAGAATTGAAACCACAAAACCATGTCAACCACACAATTACCTTCCTGCCCTGGCCGATAACGGTCCGCTTGGAAGGATCCAGTTGCGGTGATTTGGCAACCTCTCCTTTGACAATCACCCTTGGAGTGACTCTCCTGGCAGGCGGTGATCTTCTGTGGACAACAGGAGATGGCGTCGGCTCGGCTGGAACAAGTTGCATGTATGCTGCGTTCCAGATCGAACCGACCAGGATTGGCATTCCCGCACTGTCACTCAAGTGCACCTGCAAAAACCAGCAAATAAAAATACATTTACAAATAGCACATAACATTCAATATGTTTTTTCAAGAACGGAACTTGGAATTTCAACTACAAAGAAGTATACAGACAAAACGTTTCCATTTGCCATGTCACTCACGCCATCTCTGCTCCACAGGTCAAGATCTTGCATAGGGAAGTACTCTGCAATTGGTGTGTACTTCACGCCTAAAAAAACCAACAAGATCAATTACTAACATATCCATACAGATATTACATTTTGCTCTTTAAAATAAATAAATAATGAAAAACAGGAAAATGATAAAAATGAATTACGGTACTTGAACCTAAATATTTGTTAAACATACCCATACGTGCCGCAACACGACAACATTCCTGACGCATCATGTCTTGGTGGTCAGGGTCAACGGTAAGGCGCGGGACGAAGTCCAAGGCAAAAACCTAATCAAAGGTACGCTATTTTTCAGAAATACATAAACATAGAACCGCATGGATAAGAATACAAAACGTAATATTATAAGAACTATAATAAATACAATAAAAAATAAGCTTACGTTAGGCCAGCGACTGATGGCAGTCGCAAGGAGCTTTCCAAAATGCTCTCCTGCTTCTGTGATGGTCCTGCTGGATGTCAGGTTGTTGCTGGGAGCCATCACACAGACTGCATCTGGTGTCCTAGGCAGCACAGCATTGGCTGCCTAGGTTCGCAGCTGGGTTGCGCATGCGCCCGGTGTGGACATGGTACCAAAGGAAAACCTTCCCTCTGGCATCTTCACAATTCCATCGACGATGGAACGGAGATGTGAAGCTCCAACAAGGAGGACAAACTGTAACAACGGAAGACATTATTTCAAATGAAAATCACTAATGATTACCCAGACTCTGTTCACAACATCTGAAAACAATTCATACTTCCTTGTCTGGAGACTCGGCTGGTACGACCAATTTGTGTTGTCGTCCGGTCAGGGACGAAATTGGCCATTTCTGCACTATATGGCGGTCACCTGTACCGCCGGCGGCTATTTAAAAACAGAGAAAATGACACCGACATTAAACTTAATGAACCTATAATGAATTTTAGAAGGGAAACGGCTCAAATGCATAAAGGGTCACACCGGTGATTTAATTTGAAAATGTATATATTTGATATAAATCCATGTTTCAAACACTGCTTCATGACAGTTATCTAAAAATGAATGCAAAGAAATGAAGTGTATATCAGTAAATTCTCCTCATCATAACCAGCTCGCTTGCCCACAGAGGGGTGTATCTGTGCACGTGCCTGCCTGTAGAAAATGCACACACATTTTACAATGACACAACAACAATGGACACCCTATACAACATTGAATGACAGAATCCTCCACTACTTACGTGCGAATCTGGCACTGCCAGGCCGCTGATGTCCCACACGGCTCCCAGCCTCGCGTAGCTTTGCAGCCTGGGAACGGCGGGACGATTTAAGACGTGGCATCTGAAAGTATGTAGGCATTGCTATAATTAATAAAGACATTAGCAGACCCCTTAAATAGTACAAATAATTACACAATTACTTCGTTCAACTGCAAAAAAAGCCTACAAGTCCATTAATAGTTGATGCATCCTGTTCAACAAAGATGTACTTACTGTCACTGGTCACGAGATAAAGCTGGGTGGTGAAGAAGGTAGGTAGATGGGTAGCTGGTCAAGCGTGTAGGTTGTTTAACTAGATAACACGTTTCACACAAACACTTTGAATGTTGCAATAGTTATAACTACCTGCAGGCAACATCCATACAAAAGAATGTTGCATTCGCAACTTCAGCCAGGTCCTTCTGCAGGAACATTGGGCAGGCATATGTTTCACCACGGTAGGGATTTAGGACTTGTAGCAAGATGCCATGTCTGCACACAGCTATTTGCAGGCCTTCCTCGTCCACCTTGGCCCTGGACTTGTGTGAGGTTTCTCTGCAAGCTGTGAATGTTGCCGGTCCACAAACATCACGACCACTTTTCTGAAATAGACACAATCTGTTATATTTAACCCTGTGCTAAGTAAAATAAATAAAAGGGTGAGTGGGTTGAATAGATTCTTACACTCATCACCTGGCTCCTGATTTTGTCGGCAAAGGCAGACACTTTACTGTCCTGGGCAATGCACAGTCCATCAAATAGAGACCGTTCATCTGTCCTGCCAAATTCGAGAAAGAAATTGTAAGCAACATTATCATCCATACATAAGTTTGATTGTGTCCTCTATTTAATGTGGGCAATTTGCTTTTGCCATCAATTTTTCATAAATGTGGAAAAGGCCTTTGTGAATTTGATCTGTAATTTTGTGTAAACCTTTTGTCACCATTATTTAACATTAGTGAAAAGTTTACTGACTTCTTGTAGAAAGGTAAAAATAAAAGTACATCCTTTATATTGCTGGGCATGGAATAGGGCAGAGGAAGGCGGAGAAAAAGGTTCCTGGACAATTTAATACATTTATCATGAGGCGATTATATCCAAAGCTGGTTCTTAGCTCCAACATATCCAACTAACGTCAACCATTTAACATTTTAAAGTTGAGCTAACTTTACAGGCGTCATATACAATAATGTTTATGAATTGGATTGATATAATTATGTGCAATTACAAACCAACTATTGTTTTCTGATGGTCTACAAACTTTGGAAAATAAAAAAAAATTGGAAAGTTGGGGAAAGTTAAACATTTCAGCAAAGACATTCAGCTTAGTCAATAAAACAACAACTACAGATGTAGCACTCCAGATCAGACTCAAATGGGTGTGTCCCAGTCAAAAACCCAGCGGATGCCAGGGGCTGGGGGTGTTGCCAAATTGCTAGAGGGCGTTGCCCAATTTCCCCATTTGTTCAATTACAAGATTTAACCATGAGATGGCGCTTCATTCACAAAATACACAATGGGTGTTGTAGAAACATCAATATTTTAGATCAAATAAAGTATATAGTTTTCTTTATGCATTATATTTCTTGTAATATTGTACAGTAGATTGAAGTAAATCAACTTATAAATTAAGATAAGATAAGATGGACCTTTATTAATCCCGTGGGGAAATTCAGTAGTTCAAACAGCAACAGGGTGAGAGTGAAAAACAGGACAGCACAGATTCACACAGATTAATAAAATCAAAAATAAAATGAGCGATAAAAATAATAATAATGAGAAACTATGAAATAAGAAATGAATAAAACTAAAATCTAATTATCATATCATATATTATAATGTATTGTATTATTAAGTAATATCATACATTAACCCCATTATAGCAGATGCCATATTAAATGGATGAACACATGTATGCATCAATAATTACAACAGAGTATTTCTAAATACAAGTTGTAAAAATACTTATATGTATTTAATATTAACCCTTTGGAGTCGACCGTCACGCCGGCGTGATCAGATCACATGACCTGTTCAAGCCGGTGCCGCATAAAAACAACAGTCCGGACAACATTGCGTGTGTTTCTGTCGAAAGTACTGGCTTGAGACTACTGTATATCCCAGTCTTTGATTCATGCAAAAAGACCCAGTAAACACGGAGATACGATGATATAAAGTTAATACATTTCAAAAGTATGAAATATGGAAGCACATATTCGAATATCTTCGCCGTATTTTATCATTTTACGAAACGGAAAATACTGGAAACTGTAGATCCTGCTCAACAGGATGTATATGTGTATTTCTGTCGAAAGTACTGGCTTGAAACAACTATATGCCAGTCTTTGTTTCATGCAAAAATACCCAATAAACACGGACATACGATGATATAAAGTTAATACAGATATATTTCAGAAGTATGAATAATGGAAGCACATGTTTTAATATCTTTGCCGTATTTTATCATTTTACGAAACGGAAAATACTGGAAACTGTAGATCCTGCTCAACAGGATGTATATGTGTATTTCTGTCGAAAGTACTGGCTTGAAACTATATGCCAGTCTTTGTTTCATACAAAAATACCCAATAAACACGGACATACGATGATATAAAGTTAATACAGATATATTTCAGAAGTATGAATAATGGAAGCACATATTTTAATATCTTCACCGTATTTTATCATTTTACGAAACGCAAAATACTGGAAACTGTAGATTCTGCTCAACAGGATGTATTTACCAGGGAGGGGGTGAGGTAATCAGTTAAACGGAGTGATACGAAACGAGACGAAGAGGGACGGCGGGAACCGAAGAGAGACTGCGGGAAATGGAGAGAGACGAAGATATACGAAGAGAGGCGGCGGGAAATGCAGAGAGACGAAGATATACGAAGAGAGACGGCGGGAAATGGAGAGAGACGAAGATATACGAAGACAGGCGGAGGGAGACGAAGAGAGGCTGCGGGAGACTGCGATTGAAGTAAAGTGACAGACAAACATTGATAATTTAGATATAGTTAGATAGATTTAGAGTTGTGAAGACTCAACTATGATGAAGAGAACTCTGACCGTGAGTCAAGCTTTAAGCTTGTTTTTTGACATGGAGGAGGAGGAGGAATCTGTGATGTTGTCCTCTGTGTCGTAGTTGACAGAAACCGCTTTGAAGCGTGGCACAGATAAAGACAGACAATTGAAAAAGACAGATTGTTGTACATAATGTGTATATATATATTTGTATTATATTTATAATAACACTTTTGCCTTATCAGAATGAAATCCCATGCTACCTCAATTAAACTTTCACATTATCATAGTCACATCCCATGTATATATTTCCAGCTTTTAAATGGTTTCGTTGTGTATGTTTGTGTTATGAAAAATAAAATCATTTTCAAAATCTGTTTTTATGTTTTTTTTGTGATTTTGTGTCCAAAATGTTCATATAGTAGAAGATCACTGCTCTAAACAAAGTCAAAAATCCTACATCCAAACGAAATAAATATAATTAATTATGATGAATACGTTACATATATTTTCACTCTTACACACGGATATTCTCCTTTTGCTCTCATGATAAATCTACTAAAACAAAGTATGTCATGTATATTTAGTTTTCGTTGATGAGACGAGACGGACTGAGGTGTTAATGATGGACTATTGGACATTCAAAATGCAGCATATTTCCCCCAAGTGTCTGTCAAAATGCATTTTACGTTTCTAACTTGCAATATCATTATTTCCGCTCTCTTCAGAAGAGCGATCTCCCATGTGTGCGGGGGAATCACAGGAGGGGGGAGGAGAGCTGTGGAATGTGACACACATTCCGGTGGCCAATTAGTTTTAAACAAAGGGTCCCCAACATACATAGGCCACATGGGGGGGTTGGGCTGGTGAACGGGCAGCACATCACAGAGGCATTTAAAAAGTGAAGACAATACATTCTGGAAATGTTCACATCAGGCACCTTCAAGTTAAACAATACTACTGTACAGTAAACAATTAACACAGTAAATTATGTGGATTAAATCACATTTATTTCGTTAAAAATAAACGAAATGACTCGGTTTGCATTCATAAAGAATGCACAAACGTGTTTAATCGTTAATGTCAGATATGTACTAAGTAAATAGCCTACATTAGTTCCTGCTCAAGATTAGATTCAACTTTATTGTTATTGCACAGATTACAGGTACTGAGACAATGAAATGCAGTTTAGCTTCTAACCAGGTGCAACAAGCAGTAAAGTGAAAAGTAATGTACACAATCTACAGAATAAAATATAGAATGAATTGAATGATGAATAAACAGTGAGGGGTATGAATACACTAGATATCAGCCTGTGAGCAGTATGAACAGTGTGTTAATCGTTAATGTCAGATATGTACTAAGTAAATAGCCTATATTAATTTCATGATGGATTAAACCACATTTATTTCGTTAAAAATAAACAAAATGATTACATGTAGGGTGAATTGCCCTAATGTGGAAACATTTTGCATTTCAGACTTCGGGAATATATTGTGACATGAAGCCGATACAATAAATCAAAATCGAGTAACATTCTGAAATCCCCAGGATGTGTCCTAATCAAACCAAAAGAGAACATGCAGATATTAAACTCATAAAATAAATGGTAGACATATTAGTACTCTTAGTGCCAAGTTGTCTCAGACAATCTGTTTTCCTAATGTGGGACAGTTCTGTGCAAAATGTGGGACCCTGAAAAGTCTATATTAAAAAGCCTCAGTCACCTTCATTCATGTAATGAAAAAAATCTCAGGCCAGTAACACTCAAAGCTACAGTAAATGTGCAATACCATGCTATGTTACTATTTATAATGTTATTGTTGTTACAACAGAAGATGTTTTTATTTAAATTGAAGTTAAATGCATCAATCTGGTGCACTGAGGGCAAAATTAGTAGATTTGTGGATACAGCTCTCAACACTCATATGAAACAGAACTGTTCTTACAATGTGTGTTGGAAGGTATTAAATTACTATGCATATGTTATTGTGTAAACACACAGCTGATCACCTGAGAGCTGCCGTTTCATTCGGAGCGTTTAAAAAAAACGACGGTCTGATTTCAACAACTCAATGTGTGATTATTATAGCAGTAATATTAGACACTAATAATACAGTAAACTATGAACACTGTACATATTATTGTTTGCCCGTGGATAGGGTGATCGGTAGTGAGAGCCGCTGCAGTTTCCCCCGGTCGGATGTGATATAAAAACAAAGCGATTATTGTTGTTGTTGTAAACTCACGTGGATTAAATGTAGTGCATTCATTTCAACTCGCGAACATGTGATACATTAAATGAATGCGAGGATGACGATCGAAAATCGTTTGTTTGACCCTGGATGCATTTCCTGATCTAAAAACATAGCGATGGTTTTGTACTTACGCCTACGTGAATTAAACATTATTTTGTTAAAATAAAAACATGGTGATGTTTAGTAAATGATTACATGTCTCTTACTTAAGCACAGCATATGATCCTATCCGTGACATATATGGATTTTAACAAATATCCGCTATATCAGAAACCTGTTGATCAGCTGTTTATTTCACATGAGTTTCAGTGTGGCAGCTTTTCACGGCTCCCCCTGGTGGATCCATGATCCATTGCAGCTGGTTTCATTATAATTAAATGTATTTATCAAGGGGGCGTTTCAAGTCCTGCGGGGGGGTTTTCCTTATCAGCAGGGGCCCACCCCGTGCCGATCACAGACCCGCCCGGGTAGGCGTCTGAAACGAAGCGCTACATCTGTAAAATGAGAATATGATTTCACTGACCCTCTGGACTTCTTGAAGCCATAATGCTTTCTATTGCCATCTACAGCAATAGCCAGCATGTCAGGTGTGCATGCTGGGCATTTAAAGGGCTCCACCAGGCACAGATCTTCTTGTCTGTAATTACAGAAGGCAAACTCCCGAAAGACTCTGGAAGGTATCGCTACAGTTTCTGCCTGTCTGGAAACAAGAATGGAATTCATTTTGTTAATTAAAAGTTTGGTCTTCAAAAATCTTGAAAACCACATTTTATTCTTACCCTTCCTGTGGAAAACGATCGATGTTCAAGCATTTTTATAAATACTTGCTGGGATAATGCTGGGCTGGCCAATTTCATTTGCTCGAATGATGTGAACACATCAAACTTAAAAATCATTTTGCAGCTGTCGGTTACTGGTCGGTTGTATCCAAGCAAGTCACCTATGCTCGGGGACCATTTGGTGGAACAAGTTGGACAGCACACAGAAGGCAGGCAAACGTTGTATGGACCTGAGAAAAAATATAAATGTGCAAATTGACGGGCATCTATGCAACGCAGGACAAAAGTATAATAGTAATCCTGTATTTTTGCTTGACCACATCGTCTTCTGGTGGCAACAAACCACTGATAGTCCCCAACACGGTCTGCTCTCCTGGGATGATGGTGAAAGCTTGGCTTGGACCACAGAAGCAGATTGGGGATGGTGGAGGAATTGGAAGCAGACTCACTGCAGCAAAGACCATTTCAGAGATTCATATGCATGTTAGGACATGTAGTCAATACAAATGGACACATTTTAATAGTTAAAGCAAACTTCCGACATGGTGAAAATGATGCCGCTGTATATGTAGTGCACGTTAGGAAACCATGGTAAGGGAATATGTAATACATTATTTGAACCCACCTCGTTCACAGAGTCCATATTGGCCACTTTCACCCACAACCACTAAGTGGGAGGAATAGGTCTGTAAAACCCATCAGTCATGGAAGACATTGTTGCCATGGATAATTGGGTCACGTGCTGGACAAAGAAAGGGAGGTCCTGGTGGAACACAGTCCGAGCATCGGACCACAGCATCAGCAGTGTTGCATTGGAGACGGGAACGTTTAATCTCTGCAGCCAATCTCAAACTCAGGAGCTCTGGCACTGCAGCTCTGAATGTGTGTTCACGTCTCAACCGTCTTTGAGTCCGTGTTGATACAGTGGGTGTTTCTTCTGATGATGCAGGGGCAGTGAGAGAACCCAGCAGGTTTCTCAGCGTGAGAAGATGTTGATCTAAAATAACAAAATATAAAACAAATCATGGAATTTAGTTTAATTAATAAAAGATATTCCATACTTATACATATTTGGGTCGGAAAACAATCAACCTAGTTGGTCGTATTGGTTGGAGGACTTGTTGATGGCTTTTCACTTTAAAGTGTATCATAGCTACTACATACTATAAACAACTGGCTGCATTTCAAGTTGAAGGATGTTGGAAATTAAAATCAATGTTTTATGGTGTTAGAAATTAAAATCAATGTTGATATGGCGTAATTTGAATTAAATACACTATTTAATTTAAATCAGTTTTATTCTGAAAAACCTGAAGTTCACTAACTATTAACTTAATACTTTCTATTCTGAAAATGCTTCATTTCCGGTTCGCCACATGCTCAAACCATGAATCGAAGGTGAAATGACATGTGGTGTTGTACACAGAGCACACTGGGTTTAGCACTCATCTATTGCCGCTGAATAACGTTTATTAGGGAATGTTTAAATAACCACAGACACCAGAATGATGTAATTTCACAATACAACAAGGCAGGAATTGCATTGGACCCGCCCCCCGACGACGTCGGCCAATAGGAGAAGACCTCAGATGACAACAGGAAGAGCACGCAAAAGATTGACCTCTTGCTCCGGCTGACTCCGGCTGACCGGACGCATGGGGAGAGCCGCCTCCACTCGCACATTACATGTTGTAATGTACACCACCGCATCTTTTGTGTAATTAAATGCTGTTAACTTTTATAAGCTTCCCTTGACTCTTTTCAGTCTCTCCTGCCTTCGGGGCTTTAGAATTTTCCAACAATGGCATAATGTACCTTAAACATACCGTCAGTTTAAATGCTATTTTA
>JAULUE010000452.1:0-10557 GCA_036324585.1 Champsocephalus esox
ACTGAAATAGCCTCAAAATCACAAACTGCCATTCAGATGACATTTATGCTTAACTATCTCCATAAGTAATCTGAATGTCAGTTTGTGATTTTGAGGCTATTTCAGTGAAACAAGGCTGTTTTTAACATTTGACAGATTTATGCTTGATTCTCTCCCAAAACCTGCCATTCAGATGACTTTGGAGAGAAATAAGCATAAATCTGTCAAATGTCCAAAACAGCCTTGTTTCAGTGAAATAGCCTCAAAATCACAAACTGCCATTCAGATGAGTTTTGGAGAGAATTAAGCATAAATCTGTCAAATGTCCAAAACAGCCTTGTTTCAATGAAATAACCTCAAAATCACAAATTGCCATTCAAATGACTTTTGGAGAGAATTAAGCATAAATCTGTCAAATGTCCAAAACAGCCTTATTTCAGTGAAATAGCCTCAAAATCACAAACTGCCATTCAGATGAGTTTTTGGAGAGAATTAAGCAGAAATCTGTCAAATGTCCAAAAAAGCCTTGTTTCAATGAAATAACCACAAAATCACAAATTGCCATTCAGATGACTTTTGGAGAGAATTAAGCATAAATCTGTCAAATGTCCAAAACAGCCTTGTTTCAATGAAATAACCTCAAAATCACAAATTGCCATTCAGATGACCTTTGAGAGAGAATTAAGCATAAATCTGTCAAATGTCCAAAACAGCCTTGTTTCAATGAAATAACCTCAAAATCACAAATTGCCATTCAGATGACTTTTGGAGAGAATTAAGCATAAATCTGTCAAATGTCCAAAACAGCCTTGTTTCACTGAAATAGCCTCAAAATCACAAACTGCCATTCAGATGACATTTATGCTTAATCCTCTCCATAAGTAATCTGAATGTCAGTTTTGTGATTTTGAGGCTATTTCAGTGAAACAAGGCTGTTTTTAACATTTGACAGATTTATGCTTGATTCTCTCCAAAACTGCCATTCAGATGACTTTTGGAGAGATTTAAGCATAAATCTGTCAAATGTCCAAAACAGCCTTGTTTCAATGAAATAACCTCAAAATCACAAATTGCCATTCAGATGACTTTTGGAGAGAATTAAGCATAAATCTGTCAAATGTCCAAAACAGCCTTGTTTCACTGAAATAGCCTCAAAATCACAAATTGCCATTCAGATGACATGTATTTGCTTAATTCTCTCCATAAGTAATCTGAATGTCAGTTTGTGATTTTGAGGCTATTTCAGTGAAACAAGGCTGTTTTTAACATTTGACAGATTTATGCTTGATTCTCTCCAAAACGCCATTCAGATGACTTTTGGAGAGAATTAAGCATAAATCGTCAAATGTCCAAAACAGCTTGTTTCAATGAAATACCTCAAAATCAAAATTGCCATTCAGATGACTTTTGGAGAGAATTAAGCATAAATCTGTCAAATGTCCCAAAACAGCCTTGTTTCATGAAATACCTCAAAATCACATTGCCATCATGAATTTTTAATTCCTCCAAAGTAACGAAATGTTTGATTTTGGGCATTTCATAAACAAGCTGTTTTACATTTGACAGATTTATGCTTGATTCTCCCAAAACTGCCATTCAGATGACTTTTGGAGAGAATAAGCATAAATCTGTCAAATGTCCAAAACAGCCTTGTTTCAATGAAATAACCTCAAAATCACAAATTGCCATTCAGATGACTTTTGGAGAGAATTAAGCATAAATCTGTCAAATGTCCAAAACAGCCTTGTTTCAATGAAATAACCTCAAAATCACAAATTGCCATTCAGATGACTTTTGGAGAGAATTAAGCATACATCTGTCAAATGTCCAAAACAGCCTTGTTTCACTGAAATAGCCTCAAAATCACAAACTGCCATTCAGATGACATTTATGCTTAACTCTCTCCATAAGTAATCTGAATGTCAGTTTGTGATTTTGAGGCTATTTCAGTGAAACAAGGCTGTTTTTAACATTTGACAGATTTATGCTTGATTCTCTCCAAAACTGCCATTCAGATGACTTTTGGAGAGAAATAAGCATAAATCTGTCAAATGTCCAAAACAGCCTTGTTTCAGTGAAATAGCCTCAAAATCACAAACTGCCATTCAGATGAGTTTTGGAGAGAATTAAGCATAAACCTGTCAAATGTCCAAAAAAGCCTTGTTTCAATGAAATAACCTCAAAATCACAAATTGCCATTCAGATGACTTTTGGAGAGAATTAAGCATAAATCTGTCAAATGTCCAAAACAGCCTTGTTTCAATGAAATAGCCTCAAAATCACAAATTGCCATTCAGATGACATTTATGCTTAATTCTCTCCATAAGTAATCTGAATGTCAGTTTGTGATTTTGAGGCTATTTCAGTGAAACAAGGCTGTTTTTAACATTTGACAGATTTATGCTTGATTCTCTCCAAAACTGCCATTCAGATGACTTTTGGAGAGAATTAAGCATAAATCTGTCAAATGTCCAAAACAGCCTTGTTTCAATGAAATAACCTCAAAATCACAAATTGCCATTCAGATGACTTTTTGCTTAGATTCTCTCCATAAGTAATCTGAATGTCAGTTTGTGATTTTGAGGCTATTTCAGTGAAACAAGGCTGTTTTTAACATTGACAGATTTATGCTTAATTCTCTCCAAATTGCCATTCAGATGACTTTTGGAGAGAATTAAGCATAAATCACTCACATGTCCAAAACAGCCTTGTTTCAATGAAATAACCTCAAAATCACAAATTGCCATTCAGATGACTTTTGGAGAGAATTAAGCATAAATCTCTCAAATGTCCAAAACAGCCTTGATTTCACTGAAATAGCCTCAAAATCACAAACTGCCATTCAGATGACATTTATGCTTAATTCTCTCCATAAGTAATCTGAATGTCAGTTTGTGATTTTGAGGCTATTTCAGTGAAACAAGGCTGTTTTTAACATTTGACAGATTTATGCTTGATTCTCTCCAAAACTGCCATTCAGATGACTTTTGGAGAGAATTAAGCATAAATCTGTCAAATGTCCAAAACAGCCTTGTTTCAATGAAATAACCTCAAAATCACAAATTGCCATTCAGATGACTTTATGCTAATTCTCCCAAAGTAATCTGAATGTCAGTTTGTGATTTGAGGTATTTTAGTGAAACAAAGCTGTTTTTAAATTTGACAGTTTATGCTAAATCTCTCCAAAACTGCCATTCAGATGACTTTTGGAGAGAATTAAGCATACACTCAAATGTCCAAAACAGCCTTGTTTCAATGAAATAACCTCAAAATCACAAATTGCCATTCAGATGACTTTTGGAGAGAATTAAGCATAAATCTGTCAAATGTCCAAAACAGCCTTGTTTCAATGAAATAGCCTCAAAATCACAAATTGCCATTCAGATGACATTTATGCTTAATTCTCTCCATAAGTAATCTGAATGTCAGTTTGTGATTTTGAGGCTATTTCAGTGAAACAAGGCTGTTTTTAACATTTGACAGATTTATGCTTGATTCTCCCCAAAACTGCCATTCAGATGACTTTTGGAGAGAATTAAGCATAAATCTGTCAAATGTCCAAAACAGCCTTGTTTCAATGAAATAACCTCAAAATCACAAATTGCCATTCAGATGACTTTTGGAGAGAATTAAGCATAAATCTGTCAAATGTCCAAAACAGCCTTGTTTCAATGAAATAACCTCAAAATCACAAATTGCCATTCAGATGACTTTTGGAGAGAATTAAGCATAAATCTGTCAAATGTCCAAAACAGCCTTGTTTCACTGAAATAGCCTCAAAATCACAAACTGCCATTCAGATGACATTTATGCTTAATTCTCTCCATAAGTAATCTGAATGTCAGTTTGTGATTTTGAGGCTATTTCAGTGAAACAAGGCTGTTTTTAACATTTGACAGATTTATGCTTGATTCTCTCCAAAACTGCCATTCAGATGACTTTTGGAGAGAATTAAGCATAAATCTGTCAAATGTCCAAAACAGCCTTGTTTCAATGAAATAACCTCAAAATCACAAATTGCCATTCAGATGACTTTTGGAGAGAATTAAGCATAAATCTGTCAAATGTCCAAAACAGCCTTGTTTCACTGAAATAGCCTCAAAATCACAAACTGCCATTCAGATGACATTTATGCTTAACTCTCTCCATAAGTATCTGAATGTCAGTTTGTGATTTTGAGGCTATTTCAGTGAAACAAGGCTGTTTTTAACATTTGACAGATTTATGCTTGATTCTCCCCAAAACTGCCATTCAGATGACTTTTGGAGAGAATTAAGCATAAATCTGTCAAATGTCCAAAACAGCCTTGTTTCAATGAAATAACCTCAAAATCACAAATTGCCATTCAGATGACTTTTGGAGAGAATTAAGCATAAATCTGTCAAATGTCCAAAACAGCCTTGTTTCACTGAAATAGCCTCAAAATCACAAACTTCCATTCAGATGACATTTATGCTTAATATCTCCATAAGTAATCTGAATGTCAGTTTGTGATTTTGAGGCTATTTCAGTGAAACAAGGCTGTTTTTAACATTTGACAGATTTATGCTTGATTCTCTCCAAAACTGCCATTCAGATGACTTTTGGAGAGAATTAAGCATAAATCTGTCAAATGTCCAAAACAGCCTTGTTTCAATGAAATAACCTCAAAATCACAAATTGCCATTCAGATGACTTTTGGAGAGAATTAAGCATAAATCTGTCAAATGTCCAAAACAGCCTTGTTTACAATGAAATAACCTCAAAATCACAAATTGCCATTCAGATGACATTTATGCTTAATTCTCTCCATAAGTAATCTGAATGTCAGTTTGTGATTTTGAGGCTATTTCAGTGAAACAAGGCTGTTTTTAACATTTGACAGATTTATGCTTGATTCTCTCCAAAACTGCCATTCAGATGACTTTTGGAGAGAATTAAGCATAAATCTGTCAAATGTCCAAAACAGCCTTGTTTCAATGAAATAACCTCAAAATCACAAATTGCCATTCAGATGACTTTTGGAGAGAATTAAACATAAATCTGTCAAATGTCCAAAACAGCCTTGTTGCATTGAAATAGCCTCAAAATCACACACTGCCATTCAGATGAGTTTTGGAGAGAATTAAGCATAAATCTGTCAAATGTCCAAAACAGCCTTGTTTCACTGAAATAGCCTCAAAATCACAAATTGCCATTCAGATGACATTTATGCTTAATTCTCTCCATAAGTAATCTGAATGTCAGTTTGTGATTTTGAGGCTATTTCAGTGAAACAAGGCTGTTTTTAACATTTGACAGATTTATGCTTGATTCTCCCCAAAACTGCCATTCAGATGACTTTTGGAGAGAATTAAGCATAAATCTGTCAAATGTCCAAAACAGCCTTGTTTCAATGAAAAACCTCAAAATCACAAATTGCCATTCAGATGACTTTTGGAGAGAATTAAGCATACATCTGTCAATTGTCCAAAACAGCCTTGTTTCAATGAAATAACCTCAAAATCACAAATTGCCATTCAGATGACTTTTGGAGAGAATTAAGCATAAATCTGTCAAATGTCCAAAACAGCCTTGTTTCAATGAAATAGCCTCAAAATCACAAAACTGCCATTCAGATGACATTTATGCTTAATTCTCTCCATAAGTAATCTGAATGTCAGTTTGTGATTTTGAGGCTATTTCAGTGAAACAAGGCTGTTTTTAACATTTGACAGATTTATGCTTGATTCTCCCCAAAACTGCCATTCAGATGACTTTTGGAGAGAATTAAGCATAAATCTGTCAAATGTCCAAAACAGCCTTGTTTCAATGAAATAACCTCAAAATCACAAATTGCCATTCAGATGACTTTTGGAGAGAATTAAGCATAAATCTGTCAAATGTCCAAAACAGCCTTGTTTCACTGAAATAGCCTCAAAATCACAAATGCATTCAGATGACATTTATGCTAACTCTCCATAGTATCTGATGTCAGTTTGTGATTTTAGGCTATTTCAGTGAAACAGGCGTTTTTACATTCGACAGTTTTATGCTTTATTCCCCAAAACTGCCATTCAGATGACTTTTGGAGAGATTAAGCATAAATCTGTCAAATGTCCAAAACAGCCTTGTTTCACTGAAATAGCCTCAAAATCACAATTGCCATTCAGATGACATGTATGCTTAATTCTCTCCATAAGTAATCTGAATGTCAGTTTGTGATTTTGAGGCTATTTCAGTGAAACAAGGCTGTTTTTAACATTCGACAGATTTATGCTTGATTCTCCCCAAATCTGCCATTCAGATGACTTTTGGAGAGAATTAAGCATAAATCTGTCAAATGTCCAAAACAGCCTTGTTTCAATGAAATAACCTCAAAATCACAAATTGCCATTCAGATGACTTTTGAGAGAATTAAGCATACATCTGTCAAATGTCCAAAACAGCCTTGTTTCAATGAAATAACCTCAAAATCACAAATTGCCATTCAGATGACTTTTGGAGAGCATTAAGCATAAATCTGTCAAATGTCCAAAACAGCCTCGTTTCAATGAAATAACCTCAAAATCACAAATTGCCATTCAGATGACATTTATGCTTAATTCTCTCCATAAGTCATCTGAATGTCAGTTTGTGATTTTGAGGCTATTTCAGTGAAACAAGGCTGTTTTTAACATTTGACAGATTTATGCTTAATTCTCTCCAAAACTGCCATTCAGATGACTTTTGGAGAGAATTAAGCATAAATCACTCACATGTCCAAAACAGCCTTGTTTCAATGAAATAACCTCAAAATCACAAATTGCCATTCAGATGACTTTTGGAGAGAATTAAGCATAAATCTGTCAAATGTCCAAAACAGCCTTGTTTCAATGAAATAGCCTCAAAATCACAAATTGCCATTCAGATGACATGTATGCTTAATTCTCTCCAAAAGTAATCTGAATGTCAGTTTTTGAGTTTGAGGCTATTTCAGTGAAACAAGGCTAACATTTGACAGATTTATGCTTGATTCTCCCCAAAACTGCCATTCAGATGACTTTTGGAGAGAATTAAGCATAAATCTGTTAAATGTCCAAAACAGCCTTTTTTCAATGAAATAACCTCAAAATCACAAATTGCCATTCAGATGACTTTTGGAGAGAATTAAGCATAAATCTGTCAAATGTCCAAAACAGCCTTGTTTCACTGAAATAGCCTAAAAATCACAAACTGCCATTCAGATGACATGTACAGATGTAGCGCTTCGTTTCAGATGCCTACCCGGGCGGGTCCGTGATCGGCACGGGGTGGGCCCCTGCTGAAAAGGAAAACCCCCCCGCAGGACTTGAAACGCCCCCTTGATAAATACATTTAATTATAATGAAACCAGCTGCAATGGATCATGGATCCACCAGGGGGAGCCGTGAAAAGCTGCCACACTGGAACTCATGTGAAATAAACAACTGATCGACAGGTATCTGATATAGCGGATATTTGTTAAAATCCATATATGTCACGGATAGGATCATATTCTGTGCTTAAGTAAGAGACATGTAATCATTTACAAAACATCACCATGTTTTTATTTAACAAAATAATGTTTAATTCACGTTGGCGTAAGTACAAAACCATCGCTATGTTTTTAGATCAGGAAATGCATCCAGGGTCAAACAAACGATGTTCGATCGTGATCCTCGCGATCATTTAATGTATCATATGTTCGCAAGTTGAAATTAATGCACTACATTTAATCCACGTGAGTTTACAACAACGACAATAATCGCGACCGGGGGAAACTACAGCAAGGCAAGTTTGGCAAGGCAAGGCAAGTTTATTTATAGAGCACTTTTTGACACAGGGTAATTCAAAGTGCTTTACAAAAAATAAATGAAAGACATTAAGCATTAAAAAAAAGAAAAGCTAATAAAATAAACATTAAGGAAAAATACATAGATAAAAGTTACAGTGCAGTCTAAAATATGAATAGTTCAATTAAACATTACATGAAAAAGTACATGGATAAAAGTTACAGTGCTAATAAAATAAACATTAAGGAAAAATACATGGATAAAAGTTACAGTGCAGTCTAAAATATGAATATTTTCCATATATTTAATTTAGACAGACTTTCTTCACCATATTTTGCTCGCATGACATCCACAATCGGACCCTCAGGAGGCTGTACACACCCCCTCCCCTGCTTTGCTTCCATAACAAAGTCTTTAAAGTGTTACCAAAACACTCCGTGTTACCAAAACACTATTTTTCATCCGTCGATGCCAGATATTCCAAATATCTCTTTCGAGCAGTCCCTCTCATAAATGTCATGGAGTTTAATTACGTTTAAACATTACAAGAAAAAGTACATGGATAAAAGTTACAGTGCAGTTTAAGATATGAAAAGTTCAATTAAAAGCAGCGACAAAAAGAAAAGTCTTCAGCCTGGATTTAAAAGTAGTAAGAGTTGCAGCGGACCTGCAGGTTTCTGGGAGTTTGTTCCAGATATTTGGAGCATAATAACTGAATGCTGCTTCTCCATGTTTAGTTCTGACTCTGGGGACAGAAAGCTGACCCGTCCCTGAAGACCTGAGAGATCTGGATGGTTCATAGTTTAGCAGGAGGTCAGAGATGTATTTTGGGCCTAAACCATTCAGTGCTTTATAAACCAGCAGCAATATTTTGAAATCTATTATTTGACACACAGGAAGCCAGTGTAAAGACTTCAGAACAGGAGTGATGTGGTCCACTTTCTTAGTGTTAGTGAGGACTCGAGCAGCGGCGTTCTGAATCAGCTGCAGCTTTCGAATAGATTTTTTAGTGAGACCTGTGAAGACACCATTGCAGTAGTCGAGTCTACTGAAGATAAAGGCATGGACAAGTTTTTCCAAATCCTGCTGTGACATTAGTCTTTTAATCCTAGATATATTCTTTAGGTGATAGTAGGCTGATTTAGTAACTGTTTTAATGTGACTGTTGAAACTCAGGTCAGAGTCCATGACTACACCTAGATTCCTGGCTTTATCTGTTGGTTTGAACATTGCAGACTGAAGCTCAGCGCTAACTTTTAAACGTTCTGCCTTGGCTCCAAAGACCATTACCTCAGTTTTATCTTTGTTTAATTGGAGAAAGTTCTGACACATCCAGTCATTGATTTGTTCAATGCACTTACTCAGTGTTTGAATTGGAGCATAGTCTCCTGGTGAAATTGTTACGTAAATTTGTGTGTCATCTGCATAGCTATGGTAACTTATTTTGTTGTTCTTCATTATCTGAGCCAGTGGTAGCATGTAGATGTTAAAGAGAAGAGGCCCCAGGATGGAGCCTTGAGGAACCCCACATGTCATATTTGTCAACTCAGATGTGTATTTACCTATAGAAACAAAGTTGTTTCTATCCTTTAAGTAGGATTTAAACCAATTTAGAACTGTTTCCGAAAGTCCCACCCAGTTTTCCAGTCGGTCTAGTAATATGCTGTGGTCAACAGTGTCAAACGCAGCACTGAGATCTAATAATACTAACACTGAAGTTCTGCCACTGTCTGTGTTTAAGTGGATGTCGTTAAAGACCTTGACAAGAGCCGTCTCAGTGCTGTGGTTTGGACGAAAGCCTGACTGGAACACATCAAAACAACCATTTAAATGCAAGAAATTACTTAACTGTTGAAAAACAACTTTTTCAATGATCTTACCTAGAAATGGCAGGTTTGATATGGGCCTGTAATTGTTCATTACTGAAGCATCTAGATTATTCTTTTTTAAGAGCGGTTTAATGACTGCAGTTTTCAGGGCCTGTGGAAAAATACCTGAGTGAAGAGATTTGTTTACTATATGAAGTAGTTCTGAGGCCATGCAAGGCAAAACATCTTTGAAAAATCCTGTTGGAATAATATCAAGGCAGCAGGAGGAGGACTTCAGAAGTTGTATAATGTCCTCTAGGTTTTTATCATTAATCTGATGGAATTGTGTCATGATGTCTGAATTGATGTTAAGTGGACACAGAGACAGCACATTTGCTGTTCCTGATTCAGAGGCACTGACTGCTTGTCTGATTTTCTGAATTTTGTCAGAGAAAAAGGAGGCAAAATCATTGCACGCCCTGGTGGTTAGAAATTCAGAGGCTACTGACACTGGGGGGTTAGTTAGTCTGTCGACGGTAGCAAACAAGGCACGTGCGTTGTTTTTGTTTTTGGTAATGATGTCAGAGAAGAATGATTGTCCTGCGTTTTTCAATTGCAAATTATAAAGGCCAAGTCTCTCTTTATAAATTTCAAAGTGAACCTGGAGATTTGTTTTTCGCCACCTGCGTTCAGCTTTTCGACATTCTCTTTTTTCTGTTTTAACGGTCATGGCCTTTCTCCATGGAGATATTTTCTTCCCAGTCACTTCCTTTACCTTAATTGGAGCAATGGCATCTATAACATTTTTAATTTTTGAATTAAAATGATCTACTAGCTCATCTACTGAGATGTTAGCAGGGGCAAGTGTGGAAGAAAAATTCTGAGTAAACATTTCCCTAGTATTTTCAGTTAAATATCGCTTTGTGGTTACCTCTTTTTGAACACTTGTGTGAACAGAAATAGAGCTCTCAAAGAAAACACAGGAATGGTCAGAGAGCGCAACATCAGTCACCACAACC
>JAULUE010000453.1:0-10545 GCA_036324585.1 Champsocephalus esox
TTATGGGAGCATGTCGTTACTTTGTGAGAATGTGGCCGGCGGCGCCGGCGCGCGCGCCGCCCGCCGGCGCCGCCGCGCCGGCGGGCCGGCGGCGCGGCGGGCCCGCGCGCGGGCGCGGCGGCGCGCGCGCCCGGCGCGAGCGCGGGCCGCGCGGGCGGCGCGCGCGCGCGGCGCCGCGCGCCGCGCGCGGCGCCGGCGCGGCCGCGGCCCGGCGCCGCGGCGCGGCGGCCCCGCGCGGAGCGGGCGCGGGTCCGGGGCCGCGGCCGGCGCTGGCGCGCGGCGGCCGAGGTCGCGCGCGCTGGCTGGCGCGCGCGCGCGGGCGCCGCGGGGGGCGCCGTCGCGCGGCGCGCGCGGCGCTGCGCGGCGCGCGCGGCGCGCGCCGCCGCGCACGCGCGCGCCTGCCGCGCGGCGCGCCGCGGGCGCGCGGGCCGCGCGGCGGCCGCGGGCGGCGCGGCGCGCAGCCGGGCGGCGCGCGCGCGCGCGCCGCGGCGCGCGCCGCCGCCGGGCGCGCGCGGGCCGCGCGCGCGGCGCGCGCGCGCGCGCCGCGCGCGCGGCGCGCCGCGGCGCGCGCGCGGCGCCGCGCGGCCGCGCGCGCGGCGCGCGCGGCCGCGCGGCGCGCGCGCGGCGCGCGCGCCGGCGCGCGGCGCGGCGCGCGCGCCGCGCGGCGCGCGGCGCGCCGCGGCGCGCGCGCGGCGCGCCGCGGCGCGGCGCCGCGCGGCGCGCGGCGCGCGCGGCGCGCCGCGGCGCGCGCGCCGCGCGCGCGGCGCGCGCGGGCGCGCGCGCGCGGCGCGCCGCGCGCGCCGCGGCGCGCGCGCGCGGCGCGCGCGCGCGGCGCGCGGCGCGCCGCGCCGCGCGCGCGGCGCGCGCGGCGCGCGCGCGGCCGCGCGCGCGCGGCGCGCGCGCCGCGCGCGCGGCGGCGCGGCGCGCGCGCCGCGCGGCGCGCGGCCGCGGCGCGCGCGCGCGGCGCGCGCGCGCGGCGCCGGCGCGCGCCGCGCCGCGCGCGCGGCGCGGCGCGCCGCGGCGCGCGCGCGCGCGCGCCGCGCCGGCGCGGCGCGCGCGCGCCGCGCGCGGCGCCGCGCGCCGGCGCGCGGCGCGCCGCGCGCGCCGGCGGCCGCGCGCGCGCGCCGCGGCGCGCGCGCGCCGCGGCGCGCGCGCGGCCGCGCGCCGCGCGCGGCGCGCCGCGCGGCGCCGCGCGCGGCGCGCCGCGCGCGCGCGGCGCGCCGGCGCGCGCCGCGCGCGCGCGGCGCGCGGCGCGCCGGCGCGCGCGCGCGCGCGGCGCGCGCGGCGCCGCGCGCGCGCGCGCCGCGGCGCGCGGCGCCGCGCGCGCGCGCCGCGGCGCGCGGCGCGCCGCGCGCGCGCGGCCGCGCCGCGCGCGCGGCCGCGCGCGCGGCGCGCGCCGCGCGCGCGGCGCGCGCGCGCGCCGCGCCGCGCGGCGCCGCCGCGGCGCGCGCGGCGCGCGCCGCGGCGCGCGCGCGCGCGGCGCGCGCGCGCGGCGCCGCGCGCGCGCGCGGCGCCGCGCGCCGCGCGCGGCGCGCGCGCGGCGCCGCGCGCGGCGCGCGCGCCGGCGCGCGCGCGCGCGCCGCGCGGCGCGGCGCCGCGCCGCGCGCGCGGCGCGCGCGCGCGCGGCGCCGCGCGCGGCGCCGCGCGCGCGGCGCGCGCGGCCGCGCGCGCGCGGCGCGCGCGCGCGGCGCGCGCGGCGCGCGGCGCGCGCCGCGCGCGCCGCGCGCGGCGCGCGGCGCGCGCGCCGGCGCGCGCGCGCGGCGCGCCGCGCCGCGCGCGGCGCGCGCCGCGCGCGGCGCGCCGCGCGGCGCCGGCGCGCGCGGCGCGCGCGCGCGCCGCGCGCGGCGCGCGCCGCGCGGCGCCGGCGCGCCGCGGCGCGCGCGCGCCGCGCGGCGCGCGCGCGCGGCGCCGCGCGCGGCGCGCCGCGCGCGCGCGGCGCGCGCGCCGCGCGCGCGGCGGCGCGCCGCGCGCGGCGCGCGCGCGCGCCGCGCGCGCGCGCGCGCGCGGCGCGCGCCGCGCGCGGCCGCGCGCGGCGCGCCGCGCGCGGCGCGCGCCGCGCGCGCGGCGCGCGGCCGCGCGCGGCCGCGGCGCGCGCGCGCCGCGGCGCGCGCGCCGGCGCGCGCGCGCGGCGCGCGCGCCGCGCGGCGCGCGCCGCGCGCGGCGCGCGCCGCGCGGCGCCGCGCGCGCGGCGCGGCCGCGCGCGGCGCGCGCGCCGGCGCGCGCGCGCGCGGCCGGCGCGCGCGCGCGGCCGCGCGCGCGCGGCGCGCGGCGCGCGCCGCGCGCCGCGCGGCGCGCGCGCCGCGCGCGCGGCGCGCGCGGCGGCGCGCGCGCGCCGCGCGCGCGGCGCGCGCCGCGCGCGGCGCGCCGCGCGGCGCGCGGCGCGCGCGCGGCGCGCGCGCCGCGCGGCGCGCGGCGCCGCGCGCGCGCCGCCGCGCGCGGCGCGCGCGCGCGCGGCGCGCGCCGCGCGGCGCGCGCGGCGCGCGCCGCGCGCGCGGCGCGCGCGGCGCCGCGCGCGCGGCGCGCGCGCGGCGCCGCGCGGCGCCGCGCGCGGCGCGCGCCGCGGCGCGCCGCGCGCGCGGCGCGCGCGCCGCGCGCGCGCGCGCGGCGCGCGCGCGCGCGGCCGCGCGCGCCGCGCGGCGCGCGCGCGCGGCGCGCCGCGCGCGCGCGGCGCGCGCGCCGGCGCGCGCGCCGCGCGGCGCGCGCGCGCGCCGCGGCGCGCGCGGCGCGCGGCGCGCGCCGCGGCGCCGCGCGCGCGCCGCGGCGCGCGCGCCGGCGCGCGCGGCGCGCGCGCGCGCGGCGCGCGCGCGCGGCGCGCCGGCGCCGCGGCGCGCCGCGCGCGCGCGCGCGGCGGCGCGCCGCGCGGCCGCGCCGGCGCGCGCGCGCGGCGCGCGCCGCGCGCGCGCCGCCGGCGCGCGCCGCGGCGCGCGCGCGGCGCGCGCCGCGCGCGCGCGCGCGCGGCGCCGCGCGCGGCGCGCGGCCGCGCGGCGCGCCGCGCGCGCGCGGCGCGCCGCGCGCGCGGCGCCGGCGCGCGGCGCGCGCGGCCGCGCGCGCGCGCCGCGGCGCGCCGCGCCGGCGGCGCGCGCGCCGGCGCGCGCGCGCGCGCCGGCGCGCGCGCGCCGCGCTCGCGCGCGCCGCGCGCGCGCGCGGCGCCGCGCCGCGGCGCGCGCGCCGCGCGCGCGGCGCGCGGCGCGCGCGCGCGCCGCGCGCGCGCGGCGGCGCGCGCCGCGCGCGGCGCGCGCGCGCCGCGCGCGCGCGGCGCGCCGCGGCGCGCGGCGCGCGCGCGCGCGGCCGCGCGCGGCGCGCGCCGCGCGGCGCGCCGCGCGGCGCGCCGCGCGCGCGCGGCGCGCGCGCGCGCGCGCGGCCGCGCCGCGCCGCGGCGCGCGCGCGGCGCGCGCCGCGCGGCGCGCGCGCGCCGCGCGCGCGCGGCGCGCCGCGCGCGCGCGCGCGGCGCGCGGCGCCGCGGCGCGCGCCGCGCGGCGCGCGCCGCGCGGCGCGCGCGCCGCGCGGCGGCGCGCGCGCCGCGCGGCCGCGCGCGGCGCGCGCGCCGCGCGCGCCGGCGCGCGCGCGCCGCGGCGCCGCGCGGCGCGCGCGCCGGCGCGCGCGGCGCGCGCGCGCCGCGCGCGCGCGGCGCGCCGCGCCGGCGCGCGCGCCGCGCGCGGCGCCGCGCGCGGCGCGCGCCGCGGCGCGCCGCGCGGCGCGCGGCGGCGCGCGCGGCGCGCGCGCCGCGCCGCGCGGCGCGCGCGCCGCGCCGCGCGCGGCGCGCGCGCGGCGCCGCGCGCGCGGCGCGCGCCGCGCCGCGCGCGGCGCGCGCGCGCGCGCGCCGGCGCGCGCGCCGGCGCGCCGCGCGCGCGCGCGCGGCCGGCGCGCGCGCGCGGCGCGCGCGGCGCGGCCGCGCGCGCCGCGCGCGCGGCGCGCGCGCGGCGCGCCGCGGCGCGCGGCGCCGCGCGCGCGCCGCGCGGCGCGCCGCGCGCGCGCCGGCGCGCGCGCGCGCCGCCGCGCGGCGCGCGGCGCGCGCGCCGCGGCGCGGCGCGCCGCGCGGCGCGCGCGCGCGGCGCGCGCGCCGCGCGGCGCGCGCGCGCGCCGGCGCGCGCGCGCCGCGCGGCGCGCGCGCGGCGCGCCGCGGCGCGCGCGCCGCGCGGCGCGGCGCGGCCGCGCGCGGCGCGCGGCCGCGCGCCGCGCGCGGCGCGCGCCGCGGCGCGCGCCGCGGCGCCGCGCGCGCGGCGCGGCGCGCGCGCGCGCCGCGGCGCGCGGCGCGCGCGGCGCCGCGGCGCGCGCGCGGCGCGCGGCGCGCGCGGCGCGCGCGCCGCGCGCGCCGCGGCGCGGCGCGCGCGGCGCCGCGCGCGCGGCGCCGCGCGCGGCGCCGGCGCGCGCCGCGCGCGCGGCGCGCGGCGCGCGCGCGCGGCGCGCGCCGGCGCGCGGCGCGCGCGCCGCGCGCGCGGCGCGCCGGCGCGCGCGCGGCGCCGCGCGGCGCGCGCGCGGCCGCGCGCGCGCGGCGCGGCGCGCGCGCGCGCGCGGCGCGCGCGCCGCGGCGCCGCGCGCGGCCGGCGCGGCCGGCGCGCGGCGCGCGCGCGCGGCGCGCGCGGCGCGCGCGCGCGCGCGGCGCGCGCGCCGCGCGCGGCGCGCCGCGCGGCGCGCGGCGCGCGGCGCGGCGCCGCGCGGCGCGCGCGCGCGCGCCGCGCGGCGCGCGGCGCGCGGCGCGGCCGCGCGCGGCGCGCCGCGCGCGGCGCGCGCCGCGGCGCGCGCGCGGCGCGCCGCGCGCGGCGCCGCGCGCGGCGCCGCGCGCGCGCGGCGGCGCGCCGCCGCGCGGCGCGCGGCGCGCGCGGCGCCGGCGCGCGCGGCGCGGCGCGCCGCGCGCGCGGCGCGCGCGCGCGCCGCGCGCGGCGCGGCGCGCGGCGCCGCGCGGCGCGCGCGCGGCGCGGCGCGCGCGCCGCGGCGCGCGCGCGGCGCGCGGCGCGGCGCCGCGCGCGCCGCGGCGCGGCGGCGCGCGCGGCGCGCCGCGCGCGCGCGCCGCGCGCCGCGGCGCGCGCGCGGCCGCGCGGCCGGCGCGCGCGGCGCGCGCGGCGCGCGCGCGGGCGCGCGCGCCGCGCGCGGCGCGCGCGGCGCGGCGCCGCGGCGCGCGCGCGGCGCGCGCCGCGCGCGCGCGGCGCCGCGCGCGCGCGCGCGGCGCGCGCGCGGCGCGCGCGCCGGCGCGCGGCGCGCGCCGCGCGCGCGCGCGCGCGGCGGCGCGCGCGCGCGGCCGCGCGGCGCGCGCGGCGGGCGCGCGCGCGCCGCGCGCGCCGCGCGCGCGCGCGCGCGCGCGGCGCGCGCGGCGCGCCGCGCCGCGCGCGGCGCGCCGCGGCGCGCGGCGCCGCGCGCGCGCCGCGGCGCGCGCGGCGCGCCGCGCGCGCGGCGCGCCGGCGCGCGCGCGCCGCGGCGCGCGGCGCGCGCGCGCCGCGCGCGCGGCGCGCCGCGCGCGGCGCGCGCGCGCGCGCGCGGCGCCGCGCGCGGCGCGCGCGGGCGCGCGCCGCGCGCGCCGCGCGCGGGCGCGCGCGCGCGCCGCGCGCGCGGCGCGCGCGCGCCGCGCGCGCGCGCGGGCGCCGCGCGCGGCGCGCGGCCGCGCGCGCGCGGCGCGCGCGCGCGGCGCCGCGCGCGGCGCGCGCCGGCGCGCCGCGCGCGCGCGGCGCGCGGCCGCGCGCGGCGCGCGGCGCGCGGCGCCGCGCGCCGGCGCGCGCGGCGCGCGCGGCGCGCGGCGCGCGCGCGCGGCCGCGCGGCGCGCGCGCGCGGCGCGCGGCGCGCCGCGGCGCGCGCGGCGGCCGCGCGCGCGCGGCGCGCGCCGCGCGCGGCGCGCGCGCGCGCGCGCGCGGCGCGCGCGCGCCGCGGCGCGCGGCGCGGCGCGGCGCGCGCGCGCGGCGCGGCGCGCGGCGCCGCGCGGCGCGCGGCCGCGCGCGCGCGGCGCGCGCCGGCGCGCGCGCGCCGCGCGCGCGCGCGGCGCGCGGCGCGCGGCGCGCGCGCCGCGCGCGGCGCGCGGCGCGGCGCGCCGCGCGCGCGCGGCGCCGCGCGGCGCGCCGCGGCGCGCGCGGCCGCGCGCGCGCGGCGCGCGCGGCGCGCCGCGCGCGCCGCGGCGCGCGCGCGCCGCGCGCGGCGCGGCGCCGCGCGCGGGCGCGCGCGCGGCCGCGCGCGCGCGGCGCGCGCGCGCGCGGCCGCGCGGCGCCGCGGCGCGCGCGCGCGCGCGCGCGCGCGGCGCGCCGCGCGCGGCGCGCCGGCGCGCGCGCGCGGCGCGCGGCCGCGCGCGCCGCGCGCGGCGCGCCGCGCGCGCGGCGCGCGCGCCGCGCGGCGCCGCGGCGCGCGCCGCGCGCGGCGCGCCGGCGCGGCGCGCGGCGCGCCGCGCGCGGCGCGCGCGGCGCGCGGCGCCGCGCGGCGCGCGGCGCGCCGCGCGCGCGCGGCCGCGCGCGGCGCGCGCGGCGCGCGCGCGGCCGCGGCGCGCGCCGCGCGGCCGCGCGCGCGGCGCGCGCGCGCGCCGGCGCGCGGCGCGGCGCGCCGCGCGCGGCGCGCGCGCGCGGCGCGCGCGCGCGCGGCGCGCCGCGCGCGCGGCGCGCGCCGCGCGCGCGGCGCGCGCGCGCGCGGCCGCGCGCCGCGCGGCGCGCGGCGCGCGGCGCGCGCGGCGCGCGCGCCGCGCGCGCGCGGCCGCGGCGCGCGCGCGGCGCGCGCGCGGCGCGGCGCCGCGCGCGGCGCGCGCCGCGCGGCGCGCGCCGCGGCGCGCGCGGCGCGCCGGCGCGCGCGCGGCGCGCGCGGCCGCGCGCGCGCCGCGCGCGGCGCGCGCGGCGCGGCGCGCGGCGCCGCGCGGCGCGCGCGCGCGCCGCGGCGCGCGCGGCGCGCGGCGCGCGCCGCGGCGCGCGCGCCGCGCGCGCGCGCCGGCGCGCGCGGCGCGCGCGGCGCGCGCGCCGCGCGGCGGCGCGCGCGCGCGCCGCGCGCGCGGCGCGCCGCGCGGCGCGCGGCGCGCGCGCGGCGCCGCGCGGCGCGCGCGCGCGGCCGCGCGCGCCGCGCGCCGCGCGGCGCCGCGCGCGGCGCGCGCGCGGCGCGCGCGCCGCGCGCGCGCGGCGCCGCGCGGCGCGCGCGGCGCGCGCGCGCGGCGCGCCGCGCGGCGCGCGCCGCGCGCGCGGCGCGCGCGCGGCGCGCGGCGCGCGGCGCGCGCCGCGCGGCGCGGCGCGCGCCGCGCGGCGCGCGCGCGGCGCGCGCCGCGCGCGCGCGGCGCCGCGCGCGCGCGCGGCGCGCCGCGCGCGCGCCGGCGCGCGCGGCGCGCGCGCGCGCGCGCCGGCGGCGCGGCGCGCCGCGCGCGCCGCGGCGCGCGCGCGCGGCGCGCGCGCGGCGCGCGCCGCGGCGCGCGCGCGGCGCGCGCGGCGCGCGCCGCGCGCGCGGCGCGCGCGCGCGGCGCGCGCGCGGCGCGCCGCGCGCGCGCCGCGCGGCGCGGCGCGCGCGCGCCGGCGCCGCGCGCGCGCCGCGCGGCGCGCGGCGCGCGCGCCGCGCGGCGCGCGCGCGCGCGCGCCGCGCGGCGCGCGCGCGCGCGGCGCGCGCGCGGCGCGCCGCGCGCGGCGCGCCGGCGCGCCGCGCGCGCGCGCGCCGCGCGGCGCGCGCGCGCCGCGCGGCGCGCGCCGCGGCGCGCGGCGCGGCGCGCGCGCGGCGCGCGCGCGGCGCGCGCGCCGCGCGCGCGGCGCGCGCGCGGCGCCGCGCGCGCGCGGCGCGCGCGCGGCGCGCGCGGCGCGCGCCGCGCGCGGCGCGCGCCGCGCCGCGCGCGCGCGGCGCGCGCGCGGCGCGCCGCGCGCGCGCGCGCGCCGGCGCGCGCGCGCGGCGCGCGCGCGCCGCGCGCGCGCGCGGCGCGCGCCGCGGCGCGCGCGCGCGGCGCCGCGCGCGGCGCGGCGCGCGCGCGCGCGCGGCGCGCGGCGCCGCGCGCGCCGGCGCGCGCGGCGCCGCGCGCGGCGCGCGCGCGCCGCGCGCGCGCGCGCGGCGCGCGCGGCGCGGCGCGCGGCGCGCGCGCGCCGCGCGCGCGGCGCGCGCGCGGCGCCGCGCGCGGCGCGCGCGCCGCGCGGCGCGCGCGCGCGGCGCGCGCGCGGCGCGCGCGGCGCCGCGCGCGCGGCGCGCGCGCGGCGCGGCGCGGCGCCGCGCGCGCGCGCCGCGCGCGCGCGCGCGGCGGCGCGCGGCGCGCGCCGCGCGCGCGCGGCGCGCGCGCGCGGCGCGCGCGCCGGCGCGCGCGGCGCGCGCGCGCCGCGGCGCGCGCGCGCGGCGCGCGCGCGGCCGCGCGCGCCGCGGCGCGGCGCGCGCGCGCCGCGCGCGCGCCGCGCGGCGCGCGCCGCGGCGCCGCGCGCGCGCGCGCCGGCGCGCGCGGCGCGGCGCGCGCGCGCCGCGCGCGGCGCGCGCGCGCCGCGGCGCGCGCGGCGCGCGCCGCGGCGCGCGCCGGCGCGCGCGCGCGCGCGCGGCGCCGCGCGCGCGGCGCGCGGCGCGCCGCGCGGCGCGCGCGGCGCGCGGCGCGCGGCGCCGCGCGGCGCGGCGCGCGGCGCGCCGCGGCGCGCGGCGCGCGCGCGGCGCGCGCGCGGCGCGCGGCGCCGCGCGGCGCGCGCGCGCGCGGCGCGCCGGCGCGGCGCGCGCGCGCCGCGGCGCGCGGCGCGCCGCGCGCGCGCGCGCGGCGCGCGGCCGCGCGCGCGCGGCGCGGCGGCGCGCGCGCCGCGCGCGCCGCGCGCGCGCGCGGCGCGCGCGGCGCGCGCGCGCCGCGCGGCGCGCGGCCGCGGCGCGCGGCGCCGCGCGGCGGCGCGCGCGCGCGCGGCGCGCCGCGCGCGCCGCGCGGCGCGCGGCGCGGCGCCGCGCGCGCGCGCGGCGGCGCGCGCGCCGCGGCGGCGCCGCGCGCGCGCGCCGCGCGCGCGCGGCGCGCGGCGCGCGCGCGGCCGCGCGGCGCGCCGCGCGCGCGCGGCGCCGCGCGCGCGCGCGCGGCGCGGCGCGGCGCCGCGCGCGCGCGGCGCGCGCGGCGCCGCGCGCGCGCGGCGCGCGCGCCGCGGCGCGCGCGGCGCGCGCGCGGCGCGCGCGCGCGCCGCGCGGCGCGCGCCGCGCGCGCGCGGCGCGGCGCCGCGCGGCGCGCGGCGCGCCGCGCGCGCGCCGCGCCGCGGCGCGCGCGCGGCGCGCGCGCCGCGCGCGCGCGCGGCGCGCGCGCGGCGCGCGCGCGCCGCGCGCGGCGCGCGCGGCGCGCCGCGCGCGCGGCGCGCGCCGCGCGCGCGGCGCGCGCGCGCGGCGCCGCGCGCGCCGCGCGCGCGCCGGCGCGCGCGCGCGGCGCGCGCGCCGCGCGCGCGCGCGGCGCGCGCGGCGCGCGCGCGCGCGCCGCGGCGCGCGCCGCGCGCGCGCGCGCGGCCGCGCGGCGCGCGCCGCGCGCGCGCGCGGCGCGCGCGCGCCGCGGCGCGCGCGCGCGGCGCGCGCGGCGGCGCGCGCGCGGCGCGCGCGCGGCGCGCGCGCCGCGGCGCGCGCGCGCCGCGCGCGCGCCGCGGCCGCGCGGCGCGCGCCGCGCGCGCGCGCGGCGCGCGCGGCGCGCCGCGCGCGCGCGCGCGGCGCGCCGCGCGCGCCGCGCGCCGGCGCGCGCGGCGCGCGCGCGGCGCGCGCCGCGCGCGCCGCGGCGCGCGGCGCCGCGCGGCGCGCGCGCCGCGGCGCGCGCGGCGCGCGCGCGCGCGCGGCGCGCGCCGCGCGCGCGGCGCGCGCGCGCGCCGCGCGCGGCGCGCCGCGCGGCGCGCGCGGCGCGCGCGCCGCGCGCGCGCGGCGCCGCGCGCGCGCGGCGCGCGGCGCGCCGCGCGGCGCGCGCGCGCGCGCGCGGCGCGCCGCGCGCGCGCGCGGCGCGCGCGCGGCGCGCCGCGCGGCGCGCGCGCGCGCGCGCCGCGCGCGCGCCGGCGCGCGCGGCGCGCGCGCGCGGCGCCGCGCGGCGCGCCGCGCGCGGCGCGCGCGCGCGCGCGCGGCGCGCGCGGCGCGCCGCGCGCGCGCCGCGCGCGGCGCGCGGCGCGCGCGCGCGGCGCGCGCGCGGCGCCGCGCGCGCGGCCGCGCGGCGCGCGGCGCGCGCGCGCGCGGCGCGCGCGCGCGGCGCGCGCGCCGCGCGGCGCGCGCGCGCGGCGCGCGCGGCGCGCGCGCGCGCGCCGCGGCGCGCGGCGCGCGCGCGGCGCGCGCGCGCCGCGCGCGGCGCGCGCGCGCGCGCGCGCGGCGCGCGCGGCGCGCGGCGCGCGCGCGGCGCGCGCGCGCGCGGCGCGCGCGCGCGGCGCGCGCGCCGCGCGGCGCGCGCGCCGCGCGCGGCGCGCGCGCGCGGCGCGCGCGCGCGCGCGGCGCGCGCCGCGCGCGGCGCCGCGGCGCGCGCGCGCGGCGCGCGCCGCGCGCGGCGCGCGCGGCGCGCGCCGCGCGCGCGCGGCGCGCGCGCGGCGCGCGGCGCGCGCCGCGCGGCGCCGCGCGCGCGGCGCGCGCGCGGCGCGCGCGCGCGCGCGCGCCGGCGCGCGCGCGGCGCGCGCGCGCGGCGCGCGCGCCGCGCGCGGCGCGCGGCGCGGCGCGCGCGCG
>JAULUE010000454.1:0-10536 GCA_036324585.1 Champsocephalus esox
CAAACCACATCATGTTCCAAACCACCACATCATGTTCTAAACCACATCATGTTCCAAACCACCCTTTTTGGGCCCTGTGAAAAAATGATCTATTTATATCTCTTTTAGGAATTCACGTTTTTTTTTAATTAAAAATATGTTATAGGAGCGAACGGCAGCAGCTGGATCCCCGAAATTATACACCAGTGTACTACATATAGCGGGGAACATTTGCTGTGAATATCAATTGCGTCACTCAAATGCTTGATTTGATATCAATATTATTCCAATGAAAAGCGAATTTGTCCAAAAAGGCTACTAATTCATATCTTTTGATAACAACGTCTGATCGGTTCGGGCTCAATGGCGATTCCCCTTATATGATTATTCCCCATCCAATGGTACCCTCCTTGAGTCTCAAGGACTTCAGGGGGCGGAGCAGGGCAGTCAGACGCAATGGCAGTAATGCATGATGGCATTTGATTGAACAAAAGTTCTGGGTGGGCCAGGGTGCCCATATTTCAGATTCCTGATCTGGGCCCTATTGAGAGCCCCCCCCTTGTGAACAAATTATCTCTTTAGCCCTTTTCAAAGTACTTTAAACACTCACGGAGACGTGCAGGGTGACTTTGTTACCCAGGAATTAGTGTCTGAAAGCTGGGTAATATTACTTTAAATACAGTGTGCACATGGCTGTGTTACCCAGGAATTAAATTGTTTAACTATTAAATATGCACCCACTTGGGTCACATATAACAATAAATTCAAAATTTGATGCCAAGGCCGGGTTTTGAACCCCGCTCTCCCACGTGAAGGAGCATCTCTCTATCCATCGCTCCACAAGTAACACTAAAAGTTCATTGAACAAAAGTATTATATATAGACTCCACTATAATATGAATATATTGTGGAGTTGGTTTAACCTGACTTTCTGTGTGTTTATTGTCTCACAAACACTGTCATTTAGTCAACGTTTCAATAACATCTCTGGGCCTACAGCTCAGTGTGACTGTGATACAGTTATGAAAATATCTCCTCTCCTCACACACCAGAGTGGGGGGTGGGACAACTCAGGATACTGAGATGACAGAGGAGAGTAGCTGAAAACATATTTTAGTAGTTTAATATAATATTCCTCTGCACTGTTGTTTATACATGGTTAGGTACAGCAAATAATATGTTCAATTTGAACCATTAGGAAGGAGAAGAAACATATAACTATCAATTCCAATGAATACTTTGTAACCTTCACTTTGATTGTGTGTCTTGTTACTCTGTGATTAAAATTAATACATATATTAATCTAATATGCTGTTGCAGGCATCAAGCCTTTAAGTATATCAAGTACTTTTCAATACTGTGGAGATTGTTTAACTTGACTTTATGTCTGTTTATGGCTTTAGTCAAACTTTCTCTCTATGGGACTTTCCTCAGCCTCTCAGGTAACAATGTGCATTGTGGGTGGGGGTCCATGAACTCTCTGAGAGAGTGAAATACAATGGAAGTCACTCACATGCAAATGTCCTCCAATCCCTAATGTGGTTGGCCAGCTTTGTAGAGGAGGAGTCACAGGTGAGAACATATATTGGTCAACAGGAGTTTGCACGTTACTTTTCGAGTACACACTTCGAAGAGAACATCTGATATATTTCAACTCAACAGGCCCAGGATCTATTTTTTTTCGCAGTTATGGTCAACACATGCACTATGTGTCTGAAGGACTACACTGCTTTGAATCAGCATTTAATCGTAACTCACAAGGTGTTGAACAAGGAGGAAAGGGTGTTATTGGTGAAATTGGCTGGTGGCAAAATTGATGTGCGGTCACAGAAGTGTCCTGTACCCGGCATGTGTTGCCACTACGTTCAGCCGTCTAGATCGTCATATGAAGACTCATTTTGAACTTTCTGCTGCATCGAAAGACAAGCTGCTGAAAGTTGTCAGGAAACGTCTGATGTTGGATAAATTGGCGGCACTCAGGGCAACTAATCCGACTGTGCCAATGGTTTCCAGACTGGACGTGGATAGAGCAAGTGAAGGTATTGTATTGTACTTATACTTTGTATGTATGCATTTGTGTGTTAAATCCTAGCAGGCTGCCGAAGTGAAGACTGTCCTATCAGCTCTGAATTATTGTTTAGCTGTTTACTGGCTGAGTAGTTAGCATGAACAAAGAACATGTGATATCTCCTGTTAGCTTAGGGTTAGTCATATTTCGTATTCCATATGCATGAGTTATACAATATTAAGTAATAACAACATTATATTCCATCTATTTTCAGTCCTGCAATGGGAAGAGGAGGAGGAGGAGGAGAGGAACGAGGATGAGGTGGCCAACTTAAAGAGGACAATTGTGTCGCTGAATGACGCACTCCACCAAGCCCAGGGCTACAACAGGAAGTTACGTACAGCCCACCTAGCTCTGCAGCGCAAATACGCACAATTGCAAAAAACAGTCCAGGTATTTGGTACAGCAGAGCCGCTTGCACCCCTCCAGACATCGGAAGCGGGCCCTTCCTGTTCGCCAGGATTCCCGGACTATGTCGCCACCTTCAGTGAGTGCTGGTAGAATAAATGCCATGATCCTTATAGAGATACATTTGATTGTAAGTCGTCTCGTAACATATTGTTTCCCTGTCTTTTTTTTCAGACGTCTTATTGGAAGACTTTAGGAAATTACAAGAGAGACCTGATCCTTCGCCCAAGCTCCTTAACAATGTGCAGTCAAAGCTACACAGGATCAAGCAGTTCATTGGATGGATGAGCCATGGAAAAACACGGCTGGGAAGACTAGAGTGCCTGTGTGATGTGGACCGTGTGCGGAAGTAAGTTACTTTTATTTTGAGCTCTAGTGTTGTCCCATGTGTGACACAGAAAGAGATGCGCACACACACACACACACACACACACACACACACACACACACACACACACACACAGAGATAGACAGACACACACACACAGGTCAATATCACAATTGCACTAAATATTGATTTCATTGATGCTAATAAAAGGTAAAAACTACACCGTACAATATTATTGCTGTTACATAAAAAAAGGAAAATAACACGAGGGTTAATGATTATATTTGTGCTTATGTCTTTGTATTGTAGATGGGTGAAGTATCAGAGGGCAAGTAAGATGGCTCTTACAACGATCCTGCACTATCTTAAAAACGTGCGACAGTTTCTGGTTTACATCCAAGAGATCCCACCTGACGCCTCGCACATCAAAAAAGGGGATTTGAAGAGGGTCATCAGGGAGTTGACTGCATCAATACGTTCCTGGAGCCGCCCTGTTGTCATTCACCAGCTAAAGGTGAAGGAGAAGAAGGATAAAACAATGCACTCCATCAAAGACCTCCGGAAGTGCCGCAGATTGGCACTCGTGGCCATCCCCAAAGTCATCGGTACACTACAATACATGTGTTATGATTAATGTCATTGATGTAGAAATTCAAATGCATGGATGAAATAATACATATTTTATTTTTCTTGTCATTACAGCTAAACTGGAAGAGGAGCATACGACATTGGACCGCAACAAGCTGTCCGGGTACGTCTTGGCGTACTTGGCGTCCTTCTACGGTCACAGATTGGGAGTTTTTCTCAACCTGACCGACGAGCAGGTCAGCAAGGCGGTGCACGGAGTAGAGGAAAATGACTACCTCATCAAAGTAAGCACTTGATTTCTACTCATTTTTCATTGTATTTTCAAGTCACATTCCTTTTATGTGTAAATGTAATTGTGATTATGATTCTAAATAGGTGGAGAACCACAAGGCTAATGAGTCTTATGGGACAGCCAAGATGCTGCTCACCGACCGAGAGTACGGCTGGCTCCTATTCATCATGAGAATAAAACAGGAGTTGGCCAAAGGGGGTGAAGTTTCAAGATTTGTGTTCTTCAACACCACCTTCTTCCAGGACAAGAACCTCACGAAGTACCTGAAGAGTGCATGGTCCGAAATGCAGTTGGGGGGCCAAGCAACCTTCACCAGTCTGCGGAGCGCCGTGGCAACCTTTGTAAGTGAAATTACTAATGTAATACTGTAACCGATCTACTGTGCTCACTTTTACCTCGCCTAAACTTTGCACCACTCTGCTCCTTTGTCTCTTATTTCTTTGTCTGCCTCAGGCCAGGAACAGACATGGGGAATACTCCCAAGACCGAAAGAAAATGGCCCAGTTAATGTGCCATAGCACCAAGACAGCCGATAAATATTATACCATGGACATGACGATGGAGCAGGCACGGAGAGGTCGGCAGCTATTTGAACAGGCCCAGGAGGAGCGACCCATGAAGCGACTGCAGCAAGAGAGCACCCCACCTAAGTCTGAGGTAATTAAAAGACAAGAGTTACTAGTTACCAATTGTGTAGTTCAGTGTATAGATGGATAACTTTGTGGTCTTATTATCCAACAGGAGAGCGAGGGGGGAGAGGAGGAGGGAGGAGAGAAGAAGGAGGAGGGAGAGGAGGAGGGAGAGGAGGAGGGAGAGGAGGAGGGAGAGGAGGTTAACCCTAACCCTAGCAGCGGCAGAGGGAGCAGCAGCGGCAGCCAGCAACACACGCGCCCCGAGGGTGGTGACAAGGAGCCGGGTTAGTACACACACAATTTGAGATTCTTTGAGAAAACTGTTAAAATAGCACAATATGACAATGAATGAATCCCAACTTGACAAGTTAATAAAAATTGCTTTATGTTTTGTGTGCCAACAGATGACGTGCAGGGTGTTGTTGTCCCCCCTGAAGAGGAGCAGGGTCTTGTTGTCAACCTCTAAGATTAGCCCCCACAAATCTTATCGCATCAAGTTGTCAAGGCGTGCAACCCGCAGACGGTGATCTGTTGATCTGGGTAAAGAACAGGCGCTCAGCGGCTCGAGAGAGAGGCCCGTGAAGCATATGACACTAATGATCAAGAGTTTACCACACGGAGGTTAATAGCAGTACATCCTCTATTTTAGACTGTTTTTATAGATGGGCTTTGTGTTTTTGTAAATAATGTTTTTATAAATGGCCTGTGTTTTACTGTGTTTTTGTAAATAAGTTTATTATAAATGGACTGTGTTTTTGTAAATATTTTTTTATAAATGGGCTGTGTGTTTTACTGTTTTTTTCTAAAAATAAAGCTTTTACATTTTTCAAAATCGTTTTCTGTTCATTTCTTTATTAGTTCTGCCAAGTCATGGTGTATATTTTAGGTGTCTAGCTCTGATACACTTGGTTCTTATATATGTAACATATATGCAGTGGAGTTTAATATTAAATAATATTTATAAGTCACTAATAATGCCACTATCCCCACCATATTTGAAAAATAAGTCATATATAATATAATAAAGTTTAAAGAGCCTGTGACACCATCCCAACAACTGTTGTGCAATGAAATATTGGTCTACTAGTAATCTCGAACCGTCAGTTTAAAAAATAAAAAGCGATACCGTTCCGTTAAATATCAATAATTTCGAACATCGCGGGGAAATTCCTTCGTCTCATTTTGAAGTTTTGGGGGAAGCCGGAAGTGACGTCAATGCGGGAACGCTTCGAGAGCCAAACACAGACAAAGTGTGTTGTGTCATGCGTAGAAATGGTGAATTACTGAGATTAGGCACGTTAATAACGTTTTAATGAAGTTGACTACAGTATATTCATATTTGTCAGTGCTTTCATGTCAATTCAGTGACATAAACATACATGATCGTGGTGAAGATGATGATTACATTAGGATTACAAATCGGGAGTGAGAGCTGCTGAATTTCCTCCCGTCGGATGTGATATAAAAACAAATCGATTATTTTTGTGGTTGTAAACTCAAGTGGATGAAACTACATTTATTAGTGCTTTCATGTCAATTCGGCGAACATATGATACATTACATGATCGTTTGTTTGAGCCGGTCTGCATTTCCTGATGAGAAAACAAACCGATGCTTTTTGTAGTTGTAATACACCAACAACATGGATTAAACGTGTGTTTTTTTTTACCACAATGTTGGGGAAATTAATGGATAAAATGCACGGATTATTATTATTATTCCCACTCCGATCGGGACACTAGGTCCACCGTTTCCCCGCAGCGAGGCTCCCCCCGTTGACAGTGTACGTGGGCTGTGTGCGGTGGCGGACTGGCCATCGGGACGAATCCCGATGGGCCGGTACCGAAGTGGGCCGGTCGGATAAGTCACCAGCACATCCCCCATAGGCGGCGCGTGAGGCTCAGGTTTGAGAAGGCTAAATAACTTCTTTTACCTGACGCTGCCCGCCTCCGGCGTCTATAGAAAAGAGATAAGCTCAGTGTGCGGAGTTTAAATCTCTCAAGTCATATTACAGGATAAAGGGAATACAGTTTAAACTGCCGTATGCAGAGAAGACGCCGACGTGTCGCACTTATCATTCATATCACATCATCACTCAGATCATAGATCATATAATATCATAATATATCGTATATTTCCTGATCTGAGTCAGCTGAGCCTCATCTGGCCGTGCAACACTCACAGCGTCACAGACTGGATGCAGAAGTATTATTTAACACATTATGTTGACGAAACACTCGAGACAAATGTAATTAAAGTCAGATCCACGCGTGTCTTAGACGTGAACGCGCTCTCAGCTGGAGAGAGAAACCCTGGCTTGATTTACCGAGTTGATAACCAGCGTCGTCGGACCGCTCAGCGAGATCTCGTTTGTTAGTTTGTTGTTGTTCGTTTGTTTGTTACTCAAACATATCCAGGGTCTGTTGAACTGGCTTCGTAGTAGGCTACAGGGCACAGGTGGCTAGCAGCGCTAATGTCAAAGACACAGACATTATACATTATATTTGTATTTTACCAGGATGCAGTGACACACATATTTACATATTTACATTTACTATATACAGCACCTGCCGCCCCTGACATCCCCACTCCCCCCGTTGACAATTTACTAGCGGTACCGAAGTGGGCTGGTCGAGAGTCCCGGGATGATTTGTAGTCCCATTCCACCACTGGCTCCATGACCATATGATCGCCCATATTGACGCACCTCATTCCTAAACTTCTAACAACAGATACAACATAAACCGATCCTTCAGCCTCATATGAGCTCTCAGACACGTTCAACATTAACCTGTCATCGCTGTCTGAGCTTGCTGCTGTGTGCGCCGTCGTGCGTTCACATCTGACTGTATATATATAAAGGTTTACATGCAGATGCTGGGATCCTGGACGGTGCAGCTGGAGCGCTGTGCCCGCAATGACGTCACCCATCATTTGGCGGGACTTGAAGAATCCCCGAGAAGATCCAGAAAATTGTCAACATTGAAGCGATTAATGGTTATCAAAGTACAAATATCCAAAATCAGTTCAGTAACGGTTTTCAAGGGGACAATATGTACTCAAATTAATGGGTTTGGATGATGGGGGAAAACCGTGTCACAGGCTCTTTAAGTACTTTTTTTTGGAGAACCATAGAAAAGGGGTGAAAATGGTAAAAATGAATCCGAAAATAGTGCCTCATATGCGGGTAGAGTCCCCTGACATCTACCCTTACATTCCTCCAGAGTCGGAAAAAGTCTAAGTCAACTTTTGGAAGAACCGAAAAAACGGGTGAAAATGGAAAAAATGTATCCGAAAATAGTGCCTCATATGCGTGTAGAGTCCCCTGACATCTACCCTTACATTCCTCCAGAGTCGGAAAAAGTCTAAGTCAACTTTTGGAAGAACCATAAAAAAGGGGTGAAAATGGAAAAAATGTATCCGAAAATAGTGCCTCATATGCGGGTAGAGTCCCTGACATCTACCCTTACATTCCTCCAGAGTCGGAAAAAGTCTAAGTCAACTTCCAGAACCATAAAAAACGGGTGAAAATGGAAAAAATGTATCCGAAAATAGTGCCTCATATGCGGGTAGAGTCCCCTGACATCTACCCTTACATTCCTCCAGAGTCGGAAAAAGTCTAAGTCAACTTCCAGAACCATAAAAAACGGGTGAAAATGGAAAAAATGTATCCGAAAATAGTGCCTCATATGCGGGTAGAGTCCCCTGACATCTACCCTTACATTCCTCCAGAGTCGGAAAAAGTCTAAGTCAACTTCCAGAAACATAAAAAACGGGTGAAAATGGAAAAAATGTATCCGAAAATAGTGCCTCATATGCGGGTAGACATTCCTCCATGAAGTGAGGCAGCCGTGCAGTCCTTTCAAAAACCGACTTCCGGTTTCCGATTTCGTGCAGACAGTGGTCTTTCACACCATCAAAATTGACAAACGAAACATCGAATGACATCTACAGACCAAGACGAAGCTAACCGAAGTACTCCCAGACTTCTAGCATGTGAAAAACGTGTGCAAAGTATCCGCAAACGGGTCAGTGTCTGTGATGCTAGCTTTGCTGCTAGCGGTTAGCATTTTAAAAGCTATCTATATATACCTATGGTGATTGTCCCGATGTCCCACATATGTAAGCTCACTTCTCAATATTATTAATAATTCCAAAATAATTAATTATAGTTGTTATAACTATTAAATATGCACCCATATTGACTTGGGTCACATATAATAATGAATTCAACAAACTCAAGAATTGATGCAAAGGCCAGGATTCGTACCCCGCTCTCCCAGGGTTAAGGACATCTCTCTATCCATCGCTCCACAAGTGGCACTAAAAGCTTACTGAACAAAAGTATAGCATATTGACTCCACTATAAAGTAAAAAGACATTTCTCTATCGTTTTGGCGATCGAAATTGACAAAAAAACACATCAAATCACATCTACAAATCAATACGAAGCTAATGAAACCACTTTCAGACTCCTAGCGTATTTACAAGTTTGAAAACGTAGCAATGGCTTTTCACATCACACACACACACACACACACACACACACACACACACACACACACACACACACACACACACACGTGATATGAGTAATATGATTAATATGATGAAATGAATGTTTTTAAATGTTCCCAATGATTGTTTGTGAAGGACCAGGGTACAAAAAAACAGGAGTGCAGGTTGAGGTGCAAAAATAAGGATTTTATTGACCCAATATATGTACAGTTTTAAGATGGGTAATAAAATCGTCATATCATTAGCTGGAACTAGCTGGATCTGATCGATATGGACATACACGCGAGTGAAGTCTAATCTGATGGGAGAGAGAGAGATCAGCTGCTGCTGACGAGTGGACACGCAGCTCTGCATGATCACATGCAGCGGTGAGCGGACAAAACACACACACGTCAGGTTAGAATATCACACGTAGCTATTTTAATTACCTCTCAAACTACCTAAACTAGTTATAGATAGGCCTATGTTTAGTTTTACTGTCGGGTCACTCATTACTGATCCGCGAGCTGCATGATACTGGCATAATAGATTGCCCGATCGGGCAACCAGCAGGTGAGGCTTCATTGCCCGAGCTAAATACTAGATGGCCCGGGGACTTGATCCTGCTCGATTTGAGTAGATCCAGAGTAAAAACACTGAACGTTTTGTAATAGATCCCCTGGGGTCAATGTGTCTGCGTGACAGAAGTTTGCTTTTGTATGAGAATGATAACAAGCGACAGCCGGCATTTTTCCTCCTCCCGAGTGTTTCATTTTCTTAATCTCCTCACGTACATGATTACATTTCGATGGCTTGCGTTTCTTCCCCACCGCAGAAACCACCACAGGTTCATCAATGCCGTCAAAAGTATTCATGTTTTTATTGTTTGTTGAAGTAGATAATGACGAAAGCCGGTACATTCAGGGTGCCGCCATTATTGTTTACACTGCGTGGAATGCTCTGTGATTGGTTGAGGTGCGTGGAATGGTGCGCTGTGATTGGTTGAGCGGATATATCGCATTCTGTAGAGAAGGGAGACTGGCGTTTATCGCGTTTTGGAACCAAACTCTTCATTTGTACTAGGTTTTTGACGAAAGTAAGTGATTCTCTATAAGTAATGCAACATGTGCATATTTATACAACTTTTTGACCATCAATTGTACATACATTTAATCCAACGTTTCTGTTTCAACAGCGCTTTGAGAGTATAAGTGAAATATTACGGTAGAAAAAGAAAGGCGATTGATTAAACTATTTGTATTTATTTATAGATTAAGAATAAGAAGATGGCGACCCGACCTGACCTAACATGTAAGTTGATGGTCCTGGTTTACTTTATATAAATATATAAACTGTGTGCTGTTAATCTGTTTTTTGAGATGTTGCTCTCTTGTTAATTTTAACCATACAGGTGTGATTTAATAGTTATTTTGTGTGTTATTGTCAACGGAACAAAATGAGCAACAGTTTATACTTAATTTGATATTCTTCATTATCTGAAGCATGCCTTACTCTCATTTATTTTCCACCAGTAGTGACCGTGTGGATAGTTGGTGACAGCTACGTCCGGCGTGCTGCACAGAGAGCGGCAGAGACAATGGGCAGCAACCTTGGCCTCAACATGAAGGTCAGCTGGTTCGGCAGGGGTGGACTGCGATGGAGAGGGGTCCTTCCCTTCTTTTACCAATCCCTGCTTGGAAGCGCAGCCCCGGATGTCCTCATCGTACACTGTGGTGGAAATGAT
>JAULUE010000455.1:0-10530 GCA_036324585.1 Champsocephalus esox
TTGTCACAATTCACATGTTATGTCACGTTGGTAGTTTTGTCTGTGTTGGTGTTTTTCTTGTCTTTGGGTTTCCTGTTTTATTGTGTAAAGTGTTCACCCCCGTTTCCTGCCTGTCTGCTTTCTGTCTGTTTCCCTCCCTGATTACCCGATTGTGTTCACCTGTTGTCCTTGTGTTTCTCCTCCCCTGCCCGGCTGTTTCTCGTTGTCATGATTACCCCTTCTTGTATTTAGTCTAGTCTCTTTCTGTGTTCAGTGTTGGGTCATTGTTTGTTGGTGACGGAGTTCACCGGTGAGTGTTCTGTTCGGTATTTCTCATTTATCCTTGAAATCAAGGGTTATCTGCATTTGGGTCCTGCTTCCTTCACTCGTCCTTGACAGAATGACCCAACCAGAAATGGACCCAGCAGACAGTTTGTACGAGGTGAAGTACAAGTTAACATGCTTGAGGAATGACTTCAGATATGCCTCCAGTACTGAAGAGAGGCAGTCAGTTATTTCTGCGGCACGCCAGGAGGTAACCTCAAGGCCCTGGTTGAGGGAGTTGCTCCCCGAGTGGGTGGAGGACCTTTTGGGCAGCTTTGAGGTCAAACCTCTTTCCAGGCATGTTAGCCCCCTGCCTCCCAATTTCCAACCTGACACCATACGTCTCGGCGTGTTCCGTCTGGAGTCAACCTCTGCTTCTTCCCCAGTTCCTGCTCCTGTCCAGGAGCCGTTCTCTGGAACTCTGGCTTTTGGAGGTCCACAGAGCCTCCAAGAGGCTCCTAAGAGAGGGAGTCGCAAGTCCAGACTAGCAGCCTGAGCCCCAAGAGCCATGGTTCCAGCCTCAGTCCTGGCCCCAGCAGCCACGGTTTCGGCTCCAGCAGCCACGGTTTCGGCCCCAGCAGCCACGGTTTTGGCCCCAGCAGCCACGGTTTCCAGTCCCGGCCCCAGCAGCCATGGTTTCCTGCCCCAGTGCAGGCTCCCGCCGCCATGTTTCCGGCTCCGGGAGCGCCCTATACGGCCGTGTTTCCGGCGTCGAAGCTGGAGCTTATAGACAGGATTCTGGCTTCAGCAGCCCTGATTCTGGCTGCATTCCGGTCCCTGCAGCCAGGGTTTCGGCCCCAGTTCTGGTCCCAGCAGCCATGGTCCCGACCCCAGCTGCCTTGGTTCCAGACCCGGATCTGGTCCCGGCTGCCACGGTCCCATCTCGGGTTCCCTCCTCTGGTTCCTCCTCTAGTTTCCCTCTCGAGTTCCCTTCTCTAGTTACTCATCTAGTCCCTCCTCAAGTCTCTCCTCTAGTCCCCTCTTTAGTCTCTGTTCAAGTCCCTCTCTGTTTCCATCTCCAGTTCCCCCTCGAATCCCCTCTCGAGTTCCCTCCTTTAGTCCCTCCTTTAGGCCCTCCTCTAGTCCCTCCTCGAGTCCCTCTCGATCAGTCTTGTCAAGGTTGAGCTTGAGGTGATGATCAGACATCCACTGAGAGATGTCAGCTAGACAAGCAGAGATGCGTGCGACGACCTGGGTCTCTGAGCGGGGTAAGGACAGAATTAATTGGGTGTCGTCAGCGTAGCAGTGGTATGAAAAACCATGCTGGCTAATGACTGATCCGAGCGAGTTTGTGTACAGGGAGAAGAGGAGGGACCAAGAACAGAGCCCTGATAATCTACTGAGACCTGCCTGTCTGCCTGGCACATCAACTCACTCAGGGTTTCCCACACATAGACTATACTTGGGCGGTCCGCCCAGGTATATTGACGGCTGCCCAAGTATATTTCGCGACCCATTTAGGTTTTTGTTTTTTTAATAATATTTTAATAAAAACAAATTTTATAATTTTGTTTTGTATTCGTCCGTGACCACGACGCCATCTGCGATCGATTAACTTGTGGACAATGATCCCTCGCTCCCTTGCACTGATCTCGCCTCCTTCTGGCCTGTTAAGTGGCCTGCCTCACACAGGGTGACTGGCTGTCCACATGATGTGGCCTGCCGACATGGCCACTGTCATACAGATTATAAATCAAAGCCCTTGATTGGTCGGGATAAGCTCAGCTCAGGTGAGGTAAAGGACTCTCTGAGTGTTTAGATAGTTAACTTAGTCTAAGTTCTCAGTGGGTCTCAAACGGTGTGGTCACCAGTTATGTAAACTGGTTTTCATATTAAGGTGAAAAAAGGTAAGATACACTTTTAAAACTTGTTGAGAGAAAACTAGTCTTTGCTGCTGCCTCAAAGAGGAGCAGGGGGAGAGGCTGATTCAGGAGCACAGACACACTCACAACTATAAATTAATCACAAATAAATTAATAAACAAGTTTCAGTGTTTTTTTCATATTGGAAATGGTATGTTATTGGTTATGAACATGATTTTATGATTATTGAAATGTATACAGTTCTGTTTCATATAGGTGTTTCCATAGATCTCGTCTCTATATTTTCCCCTCAAAATGCACCAGATTGATGCATTTAACTCCAAAATAAAAAATAAAATCTTACCGGGGGCATGCCCCTGGACCCCATAGAGGATTTGAGGTCGACCCCCACTAAAAAATCACATGAATAGGTTCCTAAATACATTTATTTCTTTAAATAGTAACCCATTTCCCATATGTTCATGTGTGGGTAGTAGATTTAAACTATAGGGCTATCATTATGGGGCCCTGCCTGTACGTGTTCGCTCTGCCATCGCGTGAAGTGTCTGCTAACAAGCGACCAACAGCAAGGTTAATGTTGTTGCACGTCACCTCACCCCCCCCACCACTACCGCTATTTCAGATCTGTGGGAAACACTGGCAGTTAATGGACCAGCACCAGAGGTGTTCCCATACACACAGGCGTTGGAGCTGTTCTTCATGAAATCCCAGAAGGATGAAGTGCTCTGAAAAACAGTGCCATCTTTGCGCAAAATGATTATACAGGAATGAAAAGTCAATAAATAAACATGTTGTTAAACATCGTGCACCTTATCACAACGGGAACAGTTTGCAGAGCTGTGCTTCGTTGACAGAAGTCCAGCCACGCGTCACGCCTCTTTTAAACATCACTGTTGGCTGAAATCATCTCAGGAGAATACTTCAGTGTACCCTCGGTTATAGCTCCTCTAGAGACACTCCTCTCTCCTCTAAATCAGTGTATCCTCGGTTATGGCTCCTCCAAAGACTCTCCTCTAAATCAGTGCCTCCTCGATAATCGATCCTCGACGACACTTTAGAGAAATGTGTTTTCCTTCGAGACGGCGCGACGACATCCGTATCCGGGTCGCTGCCGGAGGACCTGGGAGTCTGGGACGCGGAAATGATAGAAATGAGAAACGGCTCATTTCCCAGGACTCCCGCGCGTCTGCTTGACGCCGGGAAGACCGGCCACCCTCCCCGACAGGCGCACGGACGCGAGGGCCCGCTCATCACTGCGTGCACATGTGCGACCGCAGTTTTAATTAATTTTGTTTCTAAGAGTAACAATTTTATCGTTAAAAAGCACATACAATCATTACTACTGAGTGCTATGGGAATAGAAGGCTCAATGGAGCTGTGGCTCTCTGTCAGCCTGGCTACAGTGCTGAAAAGAAATCTTGCATTATTCTTATTCTCATCTGTTAATGAAGAGTAGTAGGCTGCTCTCGCTTTACGCAGTGCTTTCTTATATTCATTAAGAGTAATATGCCAAATTAAACGAGATTATTCAAGTTTAGTGGAATGCCATATCCTTTCAAGTTGTCTAGACTTTTGCTTTATTTTGCGGGTTTCGGCATTATGCCATGGAGCTAATCTATGTTGTTTTATTTTCTTCTTTTTCAAAGGAGCAACAGAGTCTAATTTTATTCGCAGCGCATCTATAGCACTATCAACAACATGATCAATTTGGGGTGGTGTACATTTTGTATAAGTTTCCTCCCTTACATGCAGACATGCTATCTAGTTAAGTATTGGTGGAATCTCTTCCTTAAATGTGGCTATAGCACTAACAGATAGGTTTCTGCTGCAGGAGCTTTTGACCAATGTGTTGTAGTCTCGTAATAGTACTTCAAAAGTTACTAAGAAATGGTCGGATAAAGCAGGATTATGCGGTTCGATTAATAGTTGCTCAATTTCAATACCATAAGTCAGAACAAGGTCGAGTGTGATTATAGCAGTGGGTTGGTTTATTGACACTCTGACAGAAACCAACATAATCTAATATGTGACCCGCTTTATCAAAATCAGTCGGAAGTCGCAACGGCTCATTTCAAAATAAACGTGGATTTGCGTAAAAAACAATTTCAGAATATGAAACTTTTATTTCCAAAATCACACGATAAATACATGTTTGAAGCTTGTAAAGGGAAGATGACGGGCACCTCTCACTCACAATCTGCTGTTCCGCAGCGCCGCCCCCCCTCCCTCCGGCTGACATTATGAATGTAAGCGTATAGTAATCATAGATAACACGGCAGGGTCCGTTACAGTTTGTTTTCATCTGGTTTCAATTAAACAGTCTTGGCTTTCAGAATATTAAACTTTGTTTCGGCAAATTCAGATGATAAATACAACTTTGAAGCATGTAACGGCATAATTACAGCGGAGAACGGAGTAACTTGACGTCACAGCAGGCATAACAACAGCCGGTGTTTCTCGTGAGGGTTTTCCCCGGGAAACAAACACAATACACACAAACGCAAAATCACACACACACACACACACACACACACACACACACACACACTTCCCCTAGACCAGTAATCCAAACGAAAATATCTTCCCTCCGTAGTATTTTGATCATTTGCTAATAACCAATCAGATCGATGGATTCCAGAGAAGAGGACACTTTGAAGGCCTTTTTCTCAAAATGATGACTCGGAGACAGTCATTATATAATGTGACATATTTTGCTTAATATTTGGAGTACAACAACAATCCTGATATCATAAGAAAGCTAGGAATCTCCTCTTTCCAGCAGTGTATACAACTCAAAATGTGTCTTCGGGTCAATGCGACTGATTTCGATAGAGCAAGTCACATATAGAGGTAAATGCAACAGTAAGGCTATTTTTATCATCGTCAACATGAATATTAAAGTCACCTACGATAATTACTTCTGTTTTAAGTACCAAAACTTCACAATAAAGTTAATAGTAATTATGTTTGATATTATTATATGTTAACTAGACCACTGTTTTTTTTAAACCGCATCGCCTAGTGGTTAAAGCACGTTATTGAATTTTGTTGATATATTTGATGAAAATATTGAAATATTAAGAGTAGCCTACATACAAAATAGGGGGAAAGTAGAAGGTCAATGATAGAAATATAAAATATAAAATATCAAGAAGATACTGTAGTGATCCCTACAATAAAACTAAAGCTAGTGGAGGACGTCCACAGATATTAATAGGAGGATGTGCAAAACAGACAAACTAATAAGGCTTTATTCAAACATTAAAGAATACTTTAAGTTAAGGTCTTCTACCCGTTTGAGTCCAGTTTTGTATTATTACCCCTCCCCCCTCCTTTACATAAAGTGGTGTTGTCGGCAGGATTGGGTTTGAGAGCAGCTGTGGTAATCAGAGCCTAGCTTGTATCATAGTTTTAGCACCATTTTTAGCATAGCTTTTAACCTTGATGATGCCTGTGTATCCCGGTGCCCCTTGGCTCCCTAAATTCAATGGGTCAGGTGATGACTTAAAATACCAAGATTGGAAGGCACACATGCAATTGTGCTCACAAGAATTAGCTGAAGCTAATACATTTGGTATTGTGTTGGGAGCGCTTGCTGGGGAAGCTAAACGCCAGGTGAGTGAGGACAATGAGAAGAATGAGGTCCGCCAGATATTTTGTTGTTTAGATTCCCTTTATGGCGATAGAACCCATACCCCAGTGTTGAGGTCACAATTCTTTAGCTCTTCACAGAAACCAAATGAGACAGTGCCATCCTTTATTCTAAGGTTGAGAGAACTATGTTGCGGGCTGCGGCATAACCCACGTGACGCCCCCTCCGATGACGCCCTGCGGGACCAGCTCTTGCTCGGGCTGTGTGAAGGCCCTCTAGTCCAGGCCCTGAAGGTATACGCCCGGCGAAACCCTGATGAGGGCTTTTCTGCAATACGCCAGGAAGCGCTTCTGCTCGAGGCTGAATATGGCAGATCTCAACCAGAGGGAACATGCCATTGGTTAGTGGCTCACAAGTCCTCCCTAACCAACCGCAGGCAGAAGGCTGGAAAGAGACACTGAAGAGAGAGATCATGGATGATGTGAAATCCCAGATGCAAGGACTCACACAGGAGCTGATGAAGGAAATCAAACCACTTCTTCAACCAGTCACTGCTGTACCCCCACCACCAACTCAGCATTGGCGAGAGCGACGACAACCAACATCACAATCGAACAACTGGGATGAGCAAGGTAGGCCTATATGCCGTCAATGCAAACAGTCCGGGCACATTGCAAGGTTTTGTAGGATGCCAGCTGCCCCCCAGTCAGCTTTAAACTAGCATTCCCTGCTGCTGAGGTCCGAAGGGCAGGGCTTGCTAATCCACCAGAAGAATCAAGGGCCACTGACACATTTATCGGGCAATGTCCAACAATTGTTGTATCCATCGAAGAGGTAAACCTACAAGGACTACTTGATACGGGGTCTCAAGTAACATTAATGCAACAGAGTTTGTTTGAGAAGCATTTCAACCAGGCTAAGCTTAGGAAGACCCCTGTAGTTTTTAAGTTGAGAGCTGCCAATGGCCTTGCGATTCCTTACACTAGCTATGCTGTGTTGGAAGTGGAAGGTGTTAAGATACCAGGGTGGGGGGTTGTGATAGTAAAGGATGAACACTGCACACACCCGCTCATAATTGGTATGAATGTTGTAACTGCCTGTTGGAATGCCCTCTTGAAATGGCCCGGAAAGTCTGCTTTCCCCCCACCACAGTTGAACAACAGAGTTGGACAGATGCCTTTGCCAGCTGTCGACGTGTCGAGGCCATCATGGCAGAGGACGGGCTCCTTGGATATGTGCGGCCGGCTGGCCGACACAACATTGTAGTCCCTCCAAAGAGTGAGCTGCTGGTGTGGGGTCGTGCTCGGATGGGCCCGAAAGGAGCAGACTACTGTGCCTGGGTGGAAGCACTGCCAGATGCTAGCGATGTGGGAGTGGCGAGGACACTGGCAGTGGTGAGAAATGGCAGAGTCCCTATACGTGTTTACAACCCACACCCCTACAGCTTGTCTATAGGTCGGTACCAGAAGCTTGGAAAGCTGTACCATGTAGACGAGGCTGATGTCCATGGACCCCGTGACCTGAACCTGTCCTTTGATGACGACTGTGTCGTGGAAGTGACCTTCGTGGATGCCGCAACTACAGATGGAAAACGGGCATTAGCAAAGGAGGTGAGAGACTTAGCCAACAGACCTGATCTGTCCGAACCGCAACAGGAAGAGCTAAGCACCCTGCTGCGCAAATGGGAGAGAGTTTTCGCCACACATGGGGCGGACCTGGTACAGCACCGTATCCATACTGGCAGTGCAGCACCTGTCAGAGAGAGGTACCGACCCCTTCCGTCTATGATGTACAAGGAAATGAATACTCTACTTGCCGGAATGCTAGAAAAAGGAGTGATTAAGGAGAGCTGTTGTCCCTGGGCAGCACCGATAGTGTTGGTAAAGAAAAAAGATGGTAGTTGGAGATTTTGTGTTGAATGCTGTAACCCTAAAAGATGCCTTCCCTCTGCCCAGGATTGAAGAGACTCTCACTAACCTGACCCGAGCGGAGTGGTTCACAACTCTTGACCTGGCCAGCGGCTACTGGCAGGTTGAGATGGATCGCCAAGACCGGGAGAAAACTGCTTTTTCCACCCCACTTGGCCTGTTTGAGTTTGAGCGAATGCCCTTTGGACTTTGTAATGCGCCTGCAACATTCCAACGGTTGATGCAACAGTGTTTAAATGGTCCATTGGCACAGTCCCTTTTAGTGTACTTGGATGACATTATCATTTACTCACCTGATTTCTCCTCTCACCTGCAGCATTTGGATGAGGCTTTCCAAAGGCTGTGGCAGTATGGATTGAAACTATGGCTGGACAAGTGTAAGCTCCTCCAACACGAGGTGACGTTTTTGGGCCATTTGGTGGACAAGGATGGGGTAAGACCTGTCCCTGACAAAGTAACAGCTGTACTCGACTGGCCAGTGCCTCCACCGTAAGGCAAGTGAGAGCCTTTTTAGGACTTGCTGGTTTTGCTAAAATTGCCCGCCCCTTGAACACTCTACTGACAGGCATCCCAGCTGATAAGAAATCACAGACACGTAAAGTACAGTGGTTCTCTGAGTGTCAAACAGCATTTGATGCATTAAAGACTGCACTGACGCAAGCACCTCTTTTGGCATATGCAGACTATTCCTTGTCATTTATAGTCTGCACAGATGCTAGCAACCAAGGCTTAGGAGCAGTTCTGTCCCAAGTGCAAGAGGGGCAAGAGCGAGTGATAGCCTATGCCAGCCACAGCCTACACCCTACTGAACGGAATGATGCCAACTACAGCTCATTCAAGCTTGAACTGTTGGCCCTGAAGTGGGCAGTGACAGAGAAATTCAAGGACTACCTAACTGGGGCGCAAATCACTGTTTTTACTGACAATAACCCTGTTGCTCATCTACAGACGGCTCGTCTGGGTGCCGTAGAACAGCGCTGGGTTGCACAACTTGCCTCTTTCAACTACGAGACAAAGTTTCGCTCGGGTAAGAGCAACGCTAATGCAGACGCATTATCAAGATGCCCAGTTGCCTCCTTGTCTTCTAGGGCTCCAGAGGAAGAGGGTGTTATAGGACCAGCTGCAACCACAGCAGCCATTGAGTTAACACCTGGAGGACAGGATGAGTTCGCCAGCAGTGACTGGGAGGAGGCACAAAGTAATGACCCCGACATACAGACAGTTAGGAGGTATGTGGAAAACCGGCTGGCACCCAAAGGACCTGAACGCCAAGCTTTGTCCTGCAAAACACAGAAAATATTGCAACAATGAAAGAAGTTGCAAGTAAAGGAAAATAAACTGTGTCGTAAGGTGATTGACCAGCACACCCATGAAGTACACTACCAGATTGTGTATCCAAGTTCCAGGTACCAGGAAGTCTGGGAGAAATTCCACGAAGCTGCTGCCCATGCTGGTGTGGACAGGACCCTCGCCAGGATGCGTCAGCACTTCTACTGGCCCAACATGGAGGGGGAGGTACGTTGGTTCCATCAGGGTTGTCACCTGCAGTCTGCAAAAGGTAAGGGTAGAACCAAAGGCCCCACTAATACCTATTGCTGTATCCTACCCCCTAGAGGTCATAGGTTTAGATTTGTTGACCCTTAGTTGACCCACAGACACATACCAAAACATCCTTGTTGCAACTGACCTTTTCACCAAGTTCTCTTGGGCCATACCACACATGACCAGACAGCACACACAACTTTTAAAGCTTTGTGGACGCATGTAATTCAGCCATTTGGTTGTCCAGCCAGATTTCATTCAGATCGTGGACCAAATTTCGAGTCGGCACTAATGAAACAGCTGTGCGAGACCTATGGTATTGCCAAAAGTCGCACCACAGCTTATCACCCTGCAGGGAATGGTAGTGCAGAGTGGTTTAACCAGACCTTGCTGAACATGCTTCGCACCCTTGAGACTGAGAAGCAAAGCCGCTGGCATGAGTACTTGCCTGAGTTGGTGCATGCATATAATAACACAACACATAGTGCAACCAGTTATGCCCCATCTTTCCTGATGTTTGGCAGACACCTGAGACTACCTGTAGGATTAGGGGTGGCCTATCAACAGCCTCGGCATGACCTTAATGGGTGGGTGAAGGACCATCAACAGAGGCTCTCACTGGCATATAGCTGGGCTAAACAAAAGATGGGTAATGCAGCCTCCCAACACAAACAACAGTATGACAAGAGAGCCTTACCACTGTTACCTGGGGAGAGAGTGTGGGTGCGTGACAGGAACAGAAAGGGAAGAGGTAAATTGTGTACATGGTGGGATTCTAAACCTTATGTGATTTTGGAACAGGTGGGGAAACACTGGGGTGGTGTATCGGTCAGCCAGAGACTGGGCCGTGAACAAACCTTGCATAGAAATGCTCTAAAAGTGTGTACAGCTCCCCCAGCAGATGTTCACTCTCCTGTCAAAGAACCTGCCACAGAGTCTCAGAGACTGCCAGAACCGATGTTCTATGGGTTCCTACCTGCTGCAGTAGCTGTACTCCCTCCAGAAGTAGAACAAGCAAATGACCCACGACGCTCCACGCGAACTAATCTTGGTCAACCACCGGTGCGTTACAGAGACTAATGGTTGCAGGGACTGGCAACATTAAGAGTGGGAGGATGTCACATGGCAATGTATTTTAATTATTCATTATTGCATGGCTTTAAGTGTAGTGTGTTTTATACCTATATTTACTCTGAAATGTGTTTGCTTTTTAACTGGTTTTAACTTCCTGCTGCATGCTTTTATTTGACATGTTTGGATTGGCCTTGCCATGTTGATTGACCACACCTGGAGCCAATTTACACGCCTATAAAGGGAAGGAGAAGAGCAGCAGAGGTTTTAG
>JAULUE010000456.1:0-10487 GCA_036324585.1 Champsocephalus esox
AGAGCCTGTGACACCATCCCAACAACTGTTGTGCAATGAAATATTGGTCTACTAGTAATCTCGAACCGTCAGTTTAAAAAATAAAAAGCGATACCGTTCCGTTAAATATCAATAATTTCGAACATCGCGGGGAAATTCCTTCGTCTCATTTTGAAGTTTTGGGGGAAGCCGGAAGTGACGTCAATGCGGGAACGCTTCGAGAGCCAAACACAGACAAAGTGTGTTGTGTCATGCGTAGAAATGGTGAATTACTGAGATTAGGCACGTTAATAACGTTTTAATGAAGTTGACTACAGTATATTCATATTTGTCAGTGCTTTCATGTCAATTCAGTGACATAAACATACATGATCGTGGTGAAGATGATGATTACATTAGGATTAAAAATCGGGAGTGAGAGCTGCTGAATTTCCTCCCGTCGGATGTGATATAAAAACAAATCGATTATTTTTGTGGTTGTAAACTCAAGTGGATGAAACTACATTTATTAGTGCTTTCATGTCAATTCGGCGAACATATGATACATTAAATGATCGTTTGTTTGAGCCGGTCTGCATTTCCTGATGAGAAAACAAACCGATGCTTTTTGTAGTTGTAGTACACCAACAACATGGATTAAACGTGTGTTTTTTTTTACCACAATGTTGGGGAAATTAATGGATAAAATGCACGGATTATTATTATTATTATTATTATTCCCACTCCGATCGGGACACTAGGTCCACCGTTTCCCCGCAGCGAGGCTCCCCCCGTTGACAGTGTACGTGGGCTGTGTGCGGTGGCGGACTGGCCATCGGGACGAATCCCGATGGGCCGGTACCGAAGTGGGCCGGTCGGATAAGTCACCAGCACATCCCCCATAGGCGGCGCGTGAGGCTCAGGTTTGAGAAGGCTAAATAACTTCTTTTACCTGACGCTGCCCGCCTCCGGCGTCTATAGAAAAGAGATCAACTCAGTGTGCGGAGTTTAAATCTCTCAAGTCATATTACAGGATAAAGGGAATACAGTTTAAACTGCCGTATGCAGAGAAGACGCTGACGTGTCGCACTTATCATTCATATCACATCATCACTCAGATCATATAATATCATAATATATCGTATATTTCCTGATCTGAGTCAGCTGAGCCTCATCTGGCCGTGCAACACTCACAGCGTCACAGACTGGATGCAGAAGTATTATTTAACACATTATGTTGACGAAACACTCGAGACAAATGTAATTAAAATCAGATCCACGCGTGTCTTAGACGTGAACGCGCTCTCAGCTGGAGAGAGAAACCCTGGCTTGATTTACCGAGTTGATAACCAGCGTCGTCGGACCGCTCAGCGAGATCTCGTTTGTTAGTTTGTTGTTGTTCGTTTGTTTGTTACTCAAACATATCCAGGGTCTGTTGAACTGGCTTCGTAGTAGGCTACAGGGCACAGGTGGCTAGCAGCGCTAATGTCAAAGACACAGACATTATACATTATATTTGTATTTTACCAGGATGCAGTGACACACATATTTACATATTTACATTTACTATATACAGCACCTGCCGCCCCTGACATCCCCACTCCCCCCCGTTGACAATTTACTAGCGGTACCGAAGTGGGCCGTTCGAGAGTCCCGGGATGATTTGTAGTCCCATTCCACCACTGGCTCCATGGCCGTATGATCGCCCATATTGACGCACCTCATTCCTAAACTTCTAACAACAGATACAACATAAACCGATCCTTCAGCCTCATATGAGCTCTCAGACACGTTCAACATTAACCTGTCATCGCTGTCTGAGCTTGCTGCTGTGTGCGCCGTCGTGCGTTCACATCTGACTGTATATATATAAAGGTTTACATGCAGATGCTGGGATCCTGGACGGTGCAGCTGGAGCGCTGTGCCCGCAATGACGTCACCCATCATTTGGCGGGACTTGAAGAATCCGCGAGAAGATCCAGAAAATTGTCAACATTGAAGGCAGATTAATGGTTATCAAAGTACAAATATCCGAAATCAGTTCAGTAACGGTTTTCAAGGGGACAATATGTACTCAAATTAATGGGTTTGGATGATGGGGGAAAACCGTGTCACAGGCTCTTTAATGTTTGTGGTAAATTATGCTGACGTAAGCAGTAAGGGACTTCGTAAAAACGGAGACCAGACCATAAAGAAGCCTGCTGTGTATAACAAGAAGGATGTGTAAGCAATTTAGCTTCCTCTTTACTGCACTTTCATACGCACCATCCCCACTCACAATGACATTACTCATTTAATGACACGAAGAATGGTTCTTCAGGAAAATGTCCTTCTCTGTCTTTAGTGTTTGAACATATTGATCAGTCAATGCAAGTGGCTCAATAAAACAGAGTAAAAGTTGAAGCCTCTGCAAGTAAACCGAGAAGAACACTTTAACATCTTATTTCAAAGTAAAATAAGACTTTTAAAGAACCTCAGTAAGGTGGACTTAGCATTCAATCATGTATCCACTGCAGTGTGTACTGTGCTCTAACTCAACATATACAAATAGTGAAACAATCTCTGAACTTAAATAAAAACAGAAGTAAAACAGGAATTAAACTCATTATACATGTATACTACTCACAAATGGGGAGTAGGGTTCCCCACTCTCTGTAATTCCACCTGGCATGGTTGATGACCCTGGTGTTCACCTGAAGGAAAAACAACATCCAGGAAGCTGAAACCAAATACTTCTTCCTCTCTTTCAAGATCAACATTTATATTTACTTAAGGGCATTACCATAGTTAAGGAAAGTACAAGGTCTATTGCGAATAAAATAATGAGGAGAAAAGTTGTTGTTCAGTATCTCGCATGCAAAACGAACTCCACTCGCATATCTTGCCATTTAGTGTTAATATTAACATTTGCAAAACAAAGGCGCATTTACTAAACATGATTCAACACATTTCTTAAACGTTAAGTAATATTTTTCCATTCGGCATACATATGATTCACAACGCAGATCCTGTTTTTATTAAAAATGTATTTCTTTTATCACATTTCTACAGAGAAACTTCTAATGTGAAGTTCTGTGACAGGTATTGTGAATGCAAAATGCGAAAATGTATGCCCACATGTATTTAGGACAGTGTATACTGTATCTATGTTCCGAGATAAAGACCACTTGCAAAAGGTAAAGTTGTACAAATATGTTTCAAGTTACTGTTGAGCTGCTAGCATCCCAGCTAGCAGCAAAGGTTAAAATAACGTTGGCTATCACAGAAAATACACATGTATAAAATATATGTACGTGTTGTAAAATGCAAATATTAAAAGAAAAAGACTAGCAGAGAATGTTTCATTAATAAAAACAAAAGTAAACACTTCTCACCTTCCTTCTGCACAGAATATATTGTTAATCTTTCTAGGCTAGCAGGATGCTCCAAGCTCATGTGGATCTCTAGCTGAATGAACGCAGAGCTTAGCCACTGAGCTAACATGAGCTGTGGCGTTGTTAAAAGGTCAAAAGGATGTCAGTATGAACCATAGTTTGGAGAAAAACTATACCCAAATACGCTAGCAAGGCTCTTCAACTCAGCGAACTGAAGCACCAAACTAAACCAGCTGACCTGATTAACAGACGTAAAGCTACCTCCGACACAAACTGACACTTCCGGTAGACTACTGGCTTTCAAAATAAAAACTTCTCGTGATATTTTCATTTAGTTGGTGTTCAGCTTCTCAAAGAGGTTTTAATTGTTTGTTGTGTGAATTTTGAAAAATACATTATCACCTCGGCTCGTACAATGTGCTTTTGAAATTTGAGATTTTGGACACGTCAATAAAGACCCTTTAAAACATGTTGATAATGGTCAAACAATATTTAATAATGTTATTATTTACTGATGTGTGTTTTAGACGTTGTTTATCAAAATGATTGTTGTTATTATTTTTGAATTATTATTATTATTATTATTATTATTATTATTATTATTATTATTATTATTATTACCATTATTAAACATATCAGTAAGACTGGATGGTAGGCCTTTAATTTATCTGACTAAGAAAGACCTGGCTGATACATTGGATATTGGATTTGAAAATAATTAACTGATTGTTAGATTGACTGTTAGATTGACTAACAGTGAAATGCATTGTGTGATAGAGGGACACACCCACACACGCAATCACAGATTTCACAAAATACTGCAGAACCAAGTGTTCATTGTGTTCGTTTATTTATTTATTATTTCTTTATTAATACTTAGTATACTTATATAGGCTATAGCCTATATATATATATAGGCTGTGTGTGTGTGTGCGTGCGTGCGTGCGTGCGTGCGTGCGTGCGTGCGTGCGTGCGTGTGTGACGAAGATGGCTTCGGGCCTTGTACTATTGCACATGCACATGCGTGCTTTTATTTTGAAAAGTGGTTCCCTTCCCCATGACTATTACTCCTGATTGTGTTCACCTGGTGCCCTGTGTTGTCTCCTCCCCTCATCTGTGTCTTGTTGTGCTGATGAGTGTGTACTGTAGGTATTTAGGCTCTGTTTTCCCTGTCTGTGTAGGCTGGTAGTGTGGGTGAGATCCTTGTGGCTGGTGACTGTGGTCACCTGGGCAGCAATATTGAGGCTGTGTATCCTGTACCACAGCGATGAACAAATGCCCACACCGGATTATATTTGAATTCTCTGCCTCTGCCTCCTTGCTTGGTCGGGCCGCTCAACGGTCAGCTTCACAGTGTCACACAATGAATATCACTGTTAGTCAATCTAAAAATCAATAAATTGTTTTTCAAATCCAATAATGTATCAGCCAGGTCTTTATTAGCCAGATAAATGAAAGGCCTACCATCCAGTCTTACTGATATATATGTTTGATAATGGTGATAATAATAATATTAATAATAATAATTCAAATAATAACAACAATAATTTGATAAACAACGATATATAAGTATATATACTATAAACTATGTATACTTCAAGATACTTTTTTTCTTTTGATTTTCATCATTATATGGTGCTTGGAGCAATCATTCCAATAAAATAGGTTGAAATGAATTGATAACAAAGCTTTTATTGTGAAGGTGAAATTGTGTCATTACCGTTGTCAAAATTGTGACACGTTGGTTAATTCAGCAAACCCGCCCCTCCGTGCTGCAAACATTATCAAAACGACCCACCCCTTTATTTACAGGACATGTCATATGATATGACACATGTATGCTTCCTGTGATATGTTGTGAAAGTAGTTTTTTGTTTGTTTTGGCAGTCTCAGAACTGCTTTAAATATAATGTAGTTATAGTAGGCCCTACTACATTTTGTTAAACTAAATAAAAACGTAATTTAACTTGTATCTTTTCTTTTTATGCCACTTGCTACTTTGACAACATGTCACAGGGAAACTTTTTTTTAAAGAGTTTATACAATCTTATTTTTTTTTAATCAGTACAAATAAGACAAACAAGCTTTGTTAATAGTTTTAAGATATATGTTAGTCGTAGTACAAATGCCGTTTCAATCACATTAGTATGCAGAAAAAGTGACAGGTCGCCCCGCCCCTTTTACCGGAAGTCCCGCCCCCATACAAAATTAAATAAAAATTAAATAAAAATTAATTAAATAAATTAAATAAAATAAAATAAAAATTAAATAAATTAAATAAAAATTTAATTAAATTAAAAAAATGAGAAAAATAAAATGCCGTTGTTTCAATCAATTAATATGTATAGGATATATGTCCTGCCTCCTAACCACTTCCTGTGTGGTTAATCCTGTATATAGTATTGAATGTAACAAATACTTGCAAATAACATGAGATTAATTAAAGCATCTAAAAACAAACATATATATTTTTAAACCTCTCTGTTTTTGCTAACAGGACACGATGGTAAAAACATATGGTAGAGGAGGGGGGAACACACACACACACACACACACACACACACATTCCCCGCCCCTCCCCCATGTCGTCTAAAATAAAAAGCCGGCCCCGTTGTTAAATATTTTTCAAGTGAGAGAAAATGGCCAAGAGACGTCTGGATATGGATTTAATCAGCGAGACACCGGTAACAACTTACAACCATCCGTTGGGTGCTCCAATCAAGAAACGAATGAAGTTTGTATGCCGGGTTCAGACGCCTACAGCCGAAGAACTTCACGAAGAATGGACTCTAAAAAATGGGGATGTTTGGGGTTATATATTCAGCTATATGGCTAATGAACTACATTTCTACAGTCTGAAGAATGGAGAAACGTATGGACCTCGTAGTGTTAAAGCGACACTGACTGTTCTTGCTAACAGGACACGAAGGGTAAAAACATATGGTGGAGGAGAGGGAACACACACACACACATTCCCCGCCCCTCACCCATAGCGTCTAGAATACAAATCCACCCCCGCTGTTAAATATTTTTCAAGTGAGAGAAAATGGCCAAGAGACGTCTGGATATGGATTTAATCAGCGAGACACCGGTAACAACTTACAACCATCCGTTGGGTGCTCCAAATCAAAGTAAAACATATAAAAAACAGATATTTTAAAAAGTCAACCTTTTCATGCTAAAGGATAAGGGAGGGGTAAAACCCCAGACCCCCTATGGAGAAAACCATAAACCCCCTATGGAGATAACCATGTGTTAAACAGAGGGAGGTAGGTAATATACTTAAAATAAATGTAGATAAAGTCAGAGAATATCTATCTGAGCAAGATACATACACTTTGCATAAACCGGCAAGGGTGCATTTTGTACGAAACAGAGTTTTCGTACAACAATTTCAAGCAGATCTCTGCAATATGCAATCGCTGTCTGAATATAATGATGGCTTTATTTACTTGTTAACAGTCGTAAAATGTATTTAGAAAAAAAGCCTATACTGAAGTAGAGACATGGCAGAAATCCTACAATGAAGTGGGAACAGTGAAGGGGAAGTCTCTTTGAAGAGGGTAATAGTAGTTTAAAGATCTTAATGCCCCTTGATCATATCTTTTTTTTATTTTAAAAAGACTGGTTCTCTAAAAGGCAAGTTTTGTGATTTTTTTTGTAGGACTTCAAGATATGTTGCATGTCATGCATAAACACGGTGTCATCTTTCTTGAAACTGATGTGCTGTCCGTTTTACAAACAAGTTATGTTTATGCTTCTTCATCCTCTGAATGTTCCTCCTATTGTGAAGAAGGACCTCTTCACAATAACAATCAAGGTGGATCTGTGAAATGAAACACCTCTTCCCAAAGTGTGACTACCCTATTGAGGGCATGCGTCTAGGGCAGTAGGGTCTAAATCGAGGGGCCAGATATACTAACATGCAGAACGTACGGTATGTTTGAAAAAGACTAACCATTTTATCCAGTTCAAGCTGTCTTTAAGATGTGACATCGCGCTCTGACTATTTCCCATAAAATCGTGACAAACTATTACTTGTTCTTACATTTGACCTCTTGCTGCTTGGTTGAAAATGATAGATGAAAAATAACTTTTTTTAAAAGAGTCAAACCACAAATGGTTTTAAGATTGTTACAAAATGTAAAAAATAAAAAAGTTCTGGAGACAAAATTAATTCAGGTGACTCTGGCTTTATTAGGACAACAAACATATAATACAAATGGGTTAGGGGTTAAATATAACCATCGTGGACTTAATAGTCTAACAAAATACTTTTATCTGAATACATTTGTTCTTTTTAAGAGCACTTTTTTGAAATTATTTATTTATTATTTCAGTGGAACAATCCAGTGTTTGTTAACATTAACGCTTTCTTCTCTTTTTCTTGTGTTACTAAGATACTTTTAAACACACTTTGATATATGCAACACTTGTTCAGATAAACAAGGTTTTTTCTTTTCTGATAAACTTACATATTTTAGTTATTTTATGTTACCAAGATACTTTGAGATACACCCTGATGTACGCAACACTTAACAAAGGGTATAAAATGAAGTAGTTGGTAAGGAAGGGTTTTTTCTTTAAGGGTGCAAAAACTTTTAGAACAGGGTAAAATATTCATTAATTTGTATTGAATTGAGTTTCCTTTTTTTGATTTTCAACATACTATATGACTTTTACATATTTTCTGACGTACTATACTTTTTTGACTTTTTTTCTGTAGAATCTTGACAAAACTATTGTTTTTTTTTCTAAAAACTAAGAGTTTTTAGAAAAAAAAGTTCTTTAAGCGTTGTAGCTTTTTCATCTCATCTCCAGCAATAGGTGAAATTTAAGAATAAGTCATAGTTTGTCATGATTTTACGGAAAAAAGTCAAAAGTATAGTTTATCAGAAATATGGAAAAGTCATTGTGTACAAATAGTATGTTGAAAATCAAAAAAGAAAACTCAATTCAATACAATTTAACTTAAAAAGAACAAATGTATTCAGATAAAAGTATTTTGTTAGACTATTAAGTCCACGATGGTTATATTTAACCCCTAACCCATTTGTATTATATGTTTGTTGTCCTAATACAGCCAGAGTCACCTGAATTAATTTTGTCTCCAGAACTTTTTTTAATCTTAAAACCATTTGTGGTTTGACTCTTTTAAAAAAAGTTATTTTTCATCTATCATTTTCAACCAAGCAGCAAGAGGTCAAATGTAAGAACAAGTAATAGTTTGTCACGATTTTATGGGAAATAGTCAGAGCGCGATGTCACATCTTAAAGACAGCTTGAACTGGATAAAATGGTTAGTCTTTTTCAAACATACCGTACGTTCTGCATGTTAGTATATCTGGCCCCTCGATTTAGACCCTACTGCCCTAGACGCATGCCCTCAATAGGGTAGTCACACTTTGGGAAGAGGTGTTTCATTTCACAGATCCACCTTGATTGTTATTGTGAAGAGGTCCTTCTTCACAATAGGAGGAACATTCAGAGGATGAAGAAGCATAAACATAACTTGTTTGTAAAACGGACAGCACATCAGTTTCAAGAAAGATGACACCGTGTTTATGCATGACATGCAACATATCTTGAAGTCCTACAAAAAAAATCACAAAACTTGCCTTTTAGAGAACCAGTCTTTTTAAAATAAAAAAAAGATATGATCAAGGGGCATTAAGATCTTTAAACTACTATTACCCTCTTCAAAGAGACTTCCCCTTCACTGTTCCCACTTCATTGTAGGATTTCTGCCATGTCTCTACTTCAGTATAGGCTTTTTTTCTAAATACATTTTACGACTGTTAACAAGTAAATAAAGCCATCATTATATTCAGACAGCGATTGCATATTGCAGAGATCTGCTTGAAATTGTTGTACGAAAACTCTGTTTCGTACAAAATGCACCCTTGCCGGTTTATGCAAAGTGTATGTATCTTGCTCAGATAGATATTCTCTGACTTTATCTACATTTATTTTAAGTATATTACCTACCTCCCTCTGTTTAACACATGGTTATCTCCATAGGGGGTTTATGGTTTTCTCCATAGGGGGTCTGGGGTTTTACCCCTCCCTTATCCTTTAGCATGAAAAGGTTGACTTTTTAAAATATCTGTTTTTTATATGTTTTACTTTGATTTGGAGCACCCAACGGATGGTTGTAAGTTGTTACCGGTGTCTCGCTGATTAAATCCATATCCAGACGTCTCTTGGCCATTTTCTCTCACTTGAAAAATATTTAACAGCGGGGGTGGATTTTATTCTAGACGCTATGGGTGAGGGGCGGGGAATGTGTGTGTGTGTGTTCCCTCTCCTCCACCATATGTTTTTACCCTTCGTGTCCTGTTAGCAAGAACAGTCAGTGTCGCTTTAACACTACGAGGTCCATACGTTTCTCCATTCTTCAGACTGTAGAAATGTAGTTCATTAGCCATATAGCTGAATATATAACCCCAAACATCGCCATTTTTTAGAGTCCATTCTTCGTGAAGTTCTTCGGCTGTAGGCGTCTGAACCCGGCATACAAACTTCATTCGTTTCTTGATTGGAGCACCCAACGGATGGTTGTAAGTTGTTACCGGTGTCTCGCTGATTAAATCCATATCCAGACGTCTCTTGGCCATTTTCTCTCACTTGAAAAATATTTAACAACGGGGCCGGCTTTTTATTTTAGACGACATGGGGGAGGGGCAGGGAATGTGTGTGTGTGTGTGTGTGTGTTCCCCCCTCCTCCACCATGTTTTTACCATCGTGTCCTGTTAGCAAAAACAGAGAGGTTTAAAAATATATATGTTTGTTTTTAGATGCTTTAATTAATCTCATGTTATTTGCAAGTATTTGTTACATTCAATACGATATACAGGATTAACCACACAGGAAGTGGTTAGGAGGCAGGACATATATCCTATACATATTAATTGATTGAAACAACGGCATTTTATTTTTCTCATTTTTTTAATTTAATTTAATTTTTATTTAATTTATTTAATTTTTATTTTATTTTATTTAATTTATTTAATTTTTAATTAATTTTTATTTAATTTTTATTTAATTTTGTATGGGGGCGGGACTTCCGGTAAAAGGGGTGGGGCGACCTGTCACTTTTTCTGCATACTAATGTGATTGAAACGGCATTTGTACTACTACTTATGTTGTATGTTA
>JAULUE010000457.1:0-10486 GCA_036324585.1 Champsocephalus esox
ATGTTGCGTTGCCCGTTAGCCGTCTGTGTTACTGGTTAAACTCTCAGTCGTCTTGTTCACCTTTGGAAGCATGCTAGCTGCACATATATCCCAACAGCAGACACCAAATGGCTTCAATCTGAAACCAATCAAGTTTTGGTCGAGTTAGAAAATGAAATTACAGGATGTTAATGGATTTATTATCAAGTCTCAGGACTTCCTGTTAGATCCATCTGCTCCACTAGGCGCCCCCTAGCGGTCTCACAAAACACAACATGTTGAATTTTGACAGAATTGCCAGAATGACTTTATCTAATTACAGACTTCTTTCAGAAAATCCCAAATGTCTCCCTTATTTTGAATATCTCAGAATTAGATAAATTGTAAAGTGTTGCGGTCGACGGGCCTGAAATAATCCCTGACTATTAAACAGACCTAATAATTGGCCTATCCGGAGCTATTGAGTCTATGAACGTTTACCTCCAGGCTCGGACCCACCTGGACCAGCAAGGTCTCACCTCTACTGACTCCTGCAGAACCAGGTTCGATGAACTGCCGGTTCAATGCAGACGACGCACTCAATCCGTCTGAGCGACCCCGCAGGATTCTGGTATCAGTGTGAGGCCCTGCCTCAGTGTGAGTGTGGCAGTCCTGCAATCGTACTTTCAATCAGGAGAGGAGAGCGCAGACTTATTTTGGGTTGTCCCAGTCCAAAAGGGTGGGATGATTTATTCAAAGAAATGGTTAAGTCTTTACCTTCTCTCGGTACATCGTGACAATTGTTTATCTCCGGTGTAAACCTCTACGATATAATCATTAATTCACCGGTTTACATCAATTCTTTGTTTCTTTGTTGAAACCCTCCAGTAGAAATGCGGTCCTCATAGGGGGCCGGGTATGAAACCAACTGCCCTCTCCGGTTGGTACCCAACATTCAAACTGTGGGGCATCAGCCGTGAACACGCATTATATCCGCTCTCTTCACTCCATCAGAGGGTTAGGGGTTAGGGTTAACCCTAACCCTAACCCTAACCCTAACCCTAACCCTAACCCTCCAACACAAGCACTTTAGTTCATGTCCAATCCATAATGACAGGTCGTGTGTGTACATCGATCTACAATGGATCCTCGGGTTGGATTCCCCAGTGAAAGCCCTGAGAGCTGTTTCCTCTCTGAGCGGCTGCTTGGATCCTACTAACAGAAGCAACACCCACACACCCGCAGATGGGGGAGGGTCCTTATCTCCCAGGGGAGGGAGACTGCACCCAGGCTCACTTCAGAGCGTACGGTCAAAGCTAAACTAAAGCTCGCAGAGATGTCCCCTTCAGGCAGCGGCCTCCTGCTTCCAGCTGCTGTTAGAGTAAGACTCCCTCACTGAACACTGGGACCTAGTGATGACCTCTGACTGACCTTCACCTCTGTCATCTCACCAAACGGTTTACATTCAGTTCGTAAGGATAGACCTAAGTGAAATATAATGCATTCTCCATCATGGGTTATACTTAACTATATGTGCTTCTATTAACTTTAGTTCTTATTATATAACCCAAAATGAAAACTTCCTGTGTAGAAGGAGAGAGAGCCAGCAGGATGATCCAGTTTAGGCTCGTTAATAACGTTGTAATGAAGTTGACTACAGTATATTCATATGAGTCAGTGCTTTCATGTCAATTTGACGAACATAAACATAGATGATCGTGGTGAAGATGATGATTACATTAGGATAGAGCTGCTGAATTTCCTCCCGTCGGTTGACTCTATTTATTAATTGTATTATTATTTATTACATTCCCTTTTTATTTATTCCTCTTTGTATTTTCACGTGTTGTTTTCTTTAATTTATAATGTTTAAATGTTTAAATGTCCACGTTCATCATTTAGTTTTTTGTAAACCTGTTACAAAAATGTTAATGCTTTTACATTTGACCTTTTATTGTATTTCCAAATGTTCTCCTTTTTTAAATGTCATTAATACATATTTTTATTTTATGCTCTTAAACTATTATCTCTTTACTTTGGTTTGTAGCGGTTTGCCTGCGAGTGAGGCTGTGGGATGTGTCGCCCTCTGGTGGCTGAGGGAGGAACACAAGTGTTGTTTTCTTTAATTACTCATGTTTATATTCACACATTATTTTTGGATTTAAAAATAGATTAGTATTTTTAAATTATTTCTCTAAATATTTCTGCATTTTTATTTTCGTGAATACATTGCTCTACATTAAAGGTGGGGTAGGTCATTCACTTCAGAAACACTTAACATCCCGATAGCAATGAATATCTGAAGTGCCTGTGGAAGCCGTGGCGCTGTAGAAAGCTCGACCAATCATCTGAGCCGGCTAAAGTAACTGGACGGCCTGCCTGCCTGTCAGCCTTCCATCGGGGCACACACTTACCTCGTGCCCTCATTGGTCACGTGTTCGTGTGTGTTGGGGGAGGGGCTCTGTGAGGAAGTCTGAAGGAAGGGGCAGATTTTTTTCGGCTGCATACTTTCAAACTCTCGCGCACTCGAGCTGGTTTCTCCGTTCTTACCGACCCTACCTTTAATGCATCTTAATTCTCACATGTATTTATTATTATAATATATTCCTCTTCATATTTCCTATGTATTTGTCTTCCTTTCCCCTGGCGACATCAACCAGCTCTGACTGGGGGTCCCAAGGCGCTCCCAGGCCAGCGAAGAGATATAGTCCCTCCACCTGGTCCTAGGTCTACCCCTCGGTCTCCTCCCAGCTGGACGTGCCTCCCTAGGGAGGCGCCCAGGTGGCATCCTAACTAGGTGCCCGAACCACCTCAACTGGCTCCTTTCGACGCGAAGGAGGAGCGGCTCAACTCCGAGTCCCTCCCTGATGACCGAACTTCTCAATGAAAACAGAGTTGTCTCCTTCAGAAATGCATCACTGTTGGGGTTGAGAGCTTCGGTGCTATTCATCATGTGACAGTTTGTGTTTGAAAACCGTCTATTAAGCTCATTGAGCATCTGATCGATGACAGGGTAGAAGAAGGCTGTACGAAGCCCGTGTTTCTGTCTCCCTCTGTCCAACAGTAGTCAGTACGAAGCTTTCAGCAGGTTTAGAGCTCAGTCGTTTTGCTGCTGGCTGTATTGCAGCATCACATTGCTCAGAAACGTTCAACACTTCATCCCACAGGTTATCAAAACATGACTCCTGCCTGAAGTCATTCAAGGTCTGACCTCAAGATCCAACTAAATCCACAGCCTTTGAAAGGTCAAGGGATGGAGACGGAGTGTTACAAGATGCACAATGAATTCTAGATCCCTCTGTGCCAGCAGACCACGTGCCTCCATAGATCTCTCACCATTGCGTTCTTGGGCTATGTCTCAGGGCTCGCTTGAGGGCCGGTAATCTATCCATAATGTTAATGTTCCCATTATGCTACCATGATGGGGAGTTGTCTTTTCTCTTACTGTGCCACAGAACAACACAAACACTTGTCTTTGTATGGTATAAATATGGTGTTAGTGCAAAAATGGTACTATAACTTAAGCTGAAGCTAACAGTAATAACTATAAGATCTATCTGAAATAAATAAGTGTACTGAAACAAATACCAATAACTGGATTGCCTTGTTGTTCTTATGCGCAATTACCTCATACTGTATAGTTCTCTTTTTCGTCCTGCATTTATTGGGCCCCCCTCAGAAAATAACTAACCCCCCAGTGGCCCCCCCAGTGGCCCCCCCAGTCCAATTGGTCTAGGACCGCCACTGAACTCTGCTCCAGGTAGTAGTGCTCATGGTGTAGTCCCAAACGATAGCTGAGGATTCTGGGTAGTGTAGTGTCTTCTGCCGTCCAAAAACTCAGAAAAAATATTTGTTTCTCCGAATCGAAGGGGGAAATACAAAAGCATTGCACACAATTCAAACCAATCAATGTTGTGTAATTAAAGGACAATTTGGTGTTTTTTAGTCGATGAGTAGTGCAGATATCACTGTGACATCAATCGACAGTAAGGAGAATAGGCTACTTACTTCCGGGTGTACAATTCTCCGTTATCCAATGGGAATGGACGCTCGTAATACAATACAGGGGACATGATCATTATCTTTTAAATAACGTTAACTGAAGGGAACAATCTGTTGGACACAGCTGAAGCTCTGGCCTTCCTTAAAAACTAACTAATGTAATACAAATCCCAGTTGCATTACCCACAATGCACTGTTTTTTGAGAACACAAATTCGTAACTAATGTAATTTTTACATTCTGACGAAAAATAAAAATGATTATGAACACAAATAAAATAAAAGAAGCCTCCCGTGAGTTACTACAAGCTTATAGTAGATTTTAAAAACGTTGTATAGAATAAAAGCTCACTGCGGGACGCTGTAGAAATGCGTGTGTGCACCACGACAAAGGAGCCTCATTCACTTTACATTGGGGTTGTTTGCGTGGTGCCGACACGTACATGTAACAAAGTTCGTGACTCCACCACGCATTGTGGTGTTAGGGAGTCGTGGTGGAGTCACGCATTCCGGTGAGATCAGGTTGGCTCACCTGGTGCACGCTTGATTAAAGCATGGGCCAGCAAAATACACAAAAAGGCATGACATCAAATGTCCTGGCTTTTAAATAAACATTAATGCTCCGTTGGTTTCTGTGGCTTCTACACAATGAATGCTCCAACTGTCATGCGCACAGGAACACGTTGTTACAGGACAGTCTATCTAGCCAGTCGTAGTGTGTGGGCAGGCAGCCTCAGTTCCTTAAAGTACAATAGCACGGTGCTAGAGGTAAGGTATGGTGTAAGTAGTTTTACAGCAGGTTGGGGGGATAGCTGTATGTCTCGGTTATGGTATGTTCCACTGACACCGCGGGGGAGGCGAGAGGATCCATCGACTTGACGAGCACCTATTTGTTAGAAGCTGGCTCACAATTACAATAAAACGCGAGGACGTTCAAACAAAAGCTGCGAAAGAGTAATTCATTTCAAACAAACACTCGATATAGCGCAGTTTAGGTTGCTATAAAACACATTTTAAGAAAAGCTGAACATAACTGTTGTGTCTTACATTATAATAAATGAACACGGGTGCATCGATGTCATTTCTAAAGTAGATTTAATCTCACACAGGATCGAGCCAGCTGTGACCTTAACCTTTCATTTGATTTCAAAAAGCTCCGTCACTGCATCTTGCACGGATGCAATGCTATCGCAGTGATATCTGTCCGCTTAATTTTACACACCTTAAATCCCTTCTGTGGTAGTTCAGAAAGAAGTGTCACAGTGTGATGGCCACAGCCACACAGCGTGAACCATACACTGCATCCTCACCGTCAGTAGTGTTGCTTTACAGGATGGGAGCGCAAGGTACAGAACTGTCAGGGAGCAGGCAGGCAGGCTGGTCAGGGACAGGCAGGGTCGAAACCGGGAGAGCAATCTGGAAGGTAATGCGGGAAAGACTGGCATGCTGCAAAGTACGATCTGGCACTGAGGGGAAAGTGAAGTGGGCTAAATCCTAATGAAGCTGATGGTGCAACAGAGTGAGAAGAGACAGGTTGATTACCAGGTGACTAAGGAAAGTTAATGCAGAATAGGTGAGTGAGAAAGCAACTGTGACAGAACCCCCCCCTTAAAGGACGGCTTCCTGACGTCAAAGAAAATTCTAGGAGAACCAAAAAAAATATATATCTATAATATAAGAAGAATAGACAGAAAAACCCCTACAGACAAGGATGGACGGTGGAGGTATGGGGAAAGGCTAATACTCATCTGAGAATGCACTCATGCTTTTCGGTTTCCACCCCGGCTGGAAATCCTCGTCCTCCTCGACGATGACTCTTCCCCCTCCTCCTCGACAAAGCCTCTGGACCTGTAGCGACGATGCCCCCTGGCTTAAGCCCTGGTTGAGCGTGGGTCCTAGAAGGCTGCTCCGGTAACGCAGGTGGAAGTCTCGGATGAGTTGAGGGTGAGGATATGACGAGCAGGAATCCACTGCTTTCCCCTCGGGACCATAGCCCCTCCCAGTCCACCAAAATATTTGCACCCCTCTTCCTCTGCGACGGGAACGAGTACGACGAAGGGTGTAGTAGGGCCCCCATCGATCACCCTAGGGGTGTGGGAGGACGGCGGGAAACATAGAAACTCTCCCGGACAGGTTTAATCCTAGAAAACGTGAAGGTGGGATGGATTCTTCATGTTTCCGGGCAAACTCATCGAACTCCGCAAAGGGTTAATGACCTTGAACAATCTCGATGGTCCAATAAACCTGGGTGCTAACTCTTAGACTCCACCCGAAGGGGAATGTTCTGAGTGAAAGCCACACCCTCTGCCCTACTGTTACACAGGAGCCTTGGGTGCGACGCGGTTTCGCTGCAGTGGCGTACCGTTAGCGACTGAAGTTCAGAAGATGTTCGAGCCTGCCTCCAAGTCCCTCCGACAACGTCTATTGAAAGCCTGGACAGACGGCAGTAAACCTCCTTTCTCCAAAGCAGAGAACAATGAGGTTGAAACCCGTATGCACACTGGGAAAAGGGGAAAGACCAGTAAGCGGAACTGATAGGGTGTGGGCATACTCCACCCACATAATTGTTTTGACCAGGGTGTGGAATGATCGTAAGCCAGGCAGCGGAGAAGTGGTCTCATTTCCCTGATTCTTCGTTCGTCTGACCATGGGCCTGTGGGTGGAACCTGAGGTGAGACTGACCGTATCCCCGATCAGTTCACAAAACTCCCTCACAAAGCACAGAGTGAACTGGGCCCCGTTCGGAAACCACGACAGTCGCCAGTCCGTGAATGCGAAAAACGTGGATAAGAATCAGTTCTGCTTGCTGCCGTCTCCTTAGCTGACGGGATCTTAGCAGGGGTACGAAATGCGCCATCTAACTAACCCGATCTACCACCGTCAAGATGGCAGTATGGTCCGTGGGACGGTGGTAGACCAGTCACAAAGTCCAATGAAAAATGTGAACCAAGGGCGACGTGGGACCGTAATGGATGAAGGAGTCCCGCTGGTGCTTGGTGAGATGGTTTGTGCCGATTGCACCAGGACAGGCGATCACAAACTCCCGGTGTCAGCCTCCGAGCGTGGCCCACCAGAACCGTTCCTAGATCCCTCCCCAAGGTAACGTTGAATTCCAGTGTGGCGGGAAAGTCTGAGCTAGTGAGTCCACCTGAAGCACCCACCCTCAAAACCTGAGGCACAAACAAACGGTGAAACACGAACTCTACCGGTTGGTCCACCAAAGCGGTCCTTAACCCTCTCCTCAATCTCCCAAGTGGAGACGCCGATCACCCCGAGGAGCAGGAAGAATAGTGTCCGAATACCCTAGTTGTCACCCCCCCACTCTTCGAACTGCCGGGACAAAGCCGTCGCTTTAACGTTGCGGTGCCCGGGTGGTAGATAGTAAAAGATTATACGGGTAAAAAATAAGCCACCTGGCTTGCTGGAATCAGTCTTAGGGCCGACCTGATGTATTCCAGGTTTTCTTATGGTCGTGGGTCCAAACCGAAATGGGTTGTTCTGTCCCCTCAATCACAGTGTCGCCACTCCTCTAATTCCCAACTTGACTGCTAGAAACGTCCCGATTCCCACACTTCATATTACCACTCTCGTTCCTCTCCGCCGACGCATCTCCTCGAACATAAACACAGGGTGGAGCTCTGGTTCTCACCAAACGTTGCGACAGGATGGCCCCCCACCCCAACGTCAGAGCTCCACCCACCACCAACTGACCAGCAGGATCTGGTACCTGCAGGATAGGACCTATGAAAACCATCCCTTGAGTCCGAAAAGCCTCATCTTCCTGCAGGGGACCATCGGAACGTCACCTTGGGACGCGTCAGGGCGGTGAGCGGGCGGCCACGGGCTGTAGCCACGAAACGTCTGTAAAGTTGGCTAATCCCAGGAAACGCTGCAGCCTCCTACAGGGAGTCAGGGACAACGCTCAACGAAGTAACCGCTGAAAAAAACAATAAAAAAAAACAAAAAAAAAGAAAAATAAAAAAATTAAACCTTAGACGGATCCATCTCCACACGTCCATGACCCTCGATGTAACCGAAAAGGGCGACCGAAAGAAGGTAAACTACTCGCACTTCTCCTCATGACGAACAGCGAGTTCTCCAGAAGTCTCTGGAGGAACTGTCTGACATGATGGACGCGGGTTCTTGATTCCCCTTTGAAAAAATCAAAATGTCACCAGAAAAACAAAAACATAACGATCCAACATTCCCGAGTACGTCGTTCACCAATGGCTTGGAAAACTGCAGGGCAATTAGGTAAGTTCCAAATGCATCACAGGTTACTCGAATGTCCGGAAGAGGTGTTGAAGGCGGTCTTCCATTCGTCGCCCCTCACGATTCGTACCAGGTGATAAGCGTTTCGTAGATCCACTTATGAAGATTGTAGCCGCCCAGTAGTAACTCGAATGCTGACGAGATGAGGTGGCAGGGATAACGAATTCTTCACCGTGACGGCTTCAGGCCCCGATAGTCAATGCAGGGTCTCAGGTCTTGTCCTTCTTCGCCACAAAAAAAAACCCTGCACCCGCGGTGATGTAAGGACGAATAATCCAGCAGCCAGAGAGTCATTTATGTAAGTCTCCATGGACCTCCTCTCTGGTGCCCGAAAAGCGAGTACAACCGGGCCTTTGGGTGGAACAGCTCCTGATGTAGCTCAATGGTGCAGTCATAGGGCCGATGAGTGGGAGAGATGTCGCCTTAGCCTTGCTAAAAACCTCCTAAAGTCCAAATTTCTGCGAACCCCTGAGACAAATCCGGAAACCCAGGTTCATACCCACAGATAGTTTGAGGTGCGAAGCCTGCTTGAGGCAACCGATGAGGAACTCCAACCTAAGATAGACCCAGTATGCCCATCAATGTTTGGGGTTTGTGGCGGCGGAGCCCTGATAGCCCCAAAATCAGAGGGATTCTAGGGGGACCGTATCACATGAAACTGTATTGTCTCCTGGTGGATCCCCGACCATGAGCATATGTACCGGCGTCGCGGTGTGACCACCGATCCCAGTAGGTGACCATCCAAAGCATACGCTGGTACCGCTGGAGCAAACCGAACCTTTGGATCCCACTGTAGTGCGAGCATCCTGGTCAATAGATGCTAACATCTGATCCCGGAGTCGAATAAAAACAGCCAGAGCCTGAGATTTGCCTGTCAGGAGGAGTTAGCATGCACAAGGGTCTTGATTTGGGATCAGCTCAGAGGTTTGGCCCACCAGTATACTCTCCCATTACGATGACACGCCCTTTTACCGGACAACGGTAACCATATGTCTCAGCTGACCACAGTAAAGGGGCTAAGATTACCTCTTCGACGTAACTCCCTCTCCTCAGAGGTAAGACTGGTACGACCCACTTGCATGGGCTCGGCCTTCCCCGTACCGTGAGTCAGAGTAAGTTAAGGGAATTTCATCTCCGCCGAAACCGAAGTCGAAATCTCCCAGAAACCGGAAGCTGTTGTCGCGAGCGAGCGGCCCGCCGCTCGCGTCTGTTGCTCGTCTCTCTCCGGTCTGGATTCGTCCTGTCAATCCGAGAGGTGGCTCGAATCAACCCCACCAAGGAAGCAGGGAGATCATAGGAAACCACTCATCTCTCATATATCCGCTAATCCTCTCAGAAATCGTCACACTGCGCCCGGCTCGTTCCAGCTGCTGCGGCGCTGCTGGTGCGGAAGTCAATAGCGTAATGTGCCACCACCCGTGCCGGAACCCCCTGGCTAGCAAACTCATCAGACCCCAGTCTGCGTCGGGACCCAGACGAACTGAACCGAAACACTCCGCATCTCCGCGGAAAGATGCAGCAAAAGAGGCTCAGCTGGAGTCTGCTGCTCCCATCTGGAGTTTTCCCATAAACGGGCGCTTCGTCAGATGATTAACAGTGAAACTACACGAGCCGCCTCGTAGTCAAGGTGTGGTGGCTGCAGGAAACAATATGGAACATTTGTGAGAAAAGGACTGCATCCCCTCCGGCTCACCATCGTAGCGTTCCGGGCGTTCCCCACGAGCTCCGAGCGTATCCCGTCGGCAGGGGCTGGCGCGCGCATCGAGCTGCTGGCGAGGACGTAGCAGCCATGTAGCCGTTAGCTGTTGTACCGTGGCGACCATCTTTGCAACTGGAGGTAAGGTATCCAGCATTTGGCCTGGGCTGAGGGTTGCCTGGGTGGTCTCGGTAAACTAAGTAGCTATCGTGACCTCTGGTTTTGGATGGAAATCCTCACCCTTTCAAAGCGGTCTCTAGAGACCCGTTGTTTGCTTGGTCCTTTTCTGGCCAGTCGTTCTGTCAAGGACGAGCTGAGGACCAAAATGCAGTAACACGGGACACCAGGGAATAGTCGGTAACCCTCCTTTTATTGAAGGCAATAGGCTGGTAAAGACAACACGGCAGATAGTAGGCAAAGGCTGGTCGGGACAGGCGAGGGTTTCCTAGGAGAAAGCAGGAGCGGAGTGCGCTGGTACAGAACTGGTCAGGAGCAAGCGAGGCAGCTGGCTAGGGACAGGCAGGGTGAAACCGGGAGAGCATTCTGAGGGTAATGCGGGA
>JAULUE010000458.1:0-10472 GCA_036324585.1 Champsocephalus esox
CCCTAGCTACGATGGATATCCCAAATATCCTACTTTAGAGCAGTCCCTCTCATAAATGTCATGGAGAAATTAATTAAATTTAAATTTAAAACATTAAAAAAGAAAAAATACATGGATAAAAGTTACAATGCAGTCTAAGATATGAATAGTTCAATTAAAAGCAGCTACAAAAAGAAAAGTCTTCAGCCTGGATTTAAAAGTAGTCAGAGTTGCAGCGGACCTGCAGGTTTCTGGGAGTTTGTTCCAGATATTTGGAGCATAATAACTGAACGCTGCTTTACCATGTTTAGTTCTGACTCTGGAACTAAACATGGTAATGTTGAAGATTGTTATCATCTGATATTTAAGAAGTGTGTTACATTTGAAATGACAGAAAGTCTTGATGCAATTTCCAGAAACAGAGTTTCTCTGTTAATTATCAATAGTCTGGGCAAGTGACAGGGGAAGCCAGGGGGGGATTTTCCTCAGATTTAATGCAGTTACATTCTTGTAGTTAATTAGACCCTCCAGAAAAACGCGGGCAAAAATCATTGATTATGCGGGCTAAAATCCTTGATTATGTGGGCTAAAATCCTTGATTATGCGATCAAACATGCAGGGTTTTATGTGATTTTATGCGGTGAAATTGCGGGAAGTTGCAAAATATGCGGAAAGTTGCGAAATATGCGGAAAAATAAATATTGGGCTGTCTTATTTATTTATTCTCTCTCACACACAACCTGCCACTAACGTTAAACTCTTTTACTATTCAATTAAACAAGTTCAATGTTTATTTATTTTAAAAGCAACTGGGCTATTTTAATCACACACACACACACACACACACACACACACACACACACACACACACTTCTCCGCCTCATTCTGTTTTCATTTACTCGTTCGTTATCTGACCAGCTTCAATCTTGTAGGCTACTCACTTCGTTTCTTGTAGCCCTCGAAAGGGTTTTGGAGGTTGATGCCTCGGCGAACGTGAGTTTTTTGGCTTTCTTGTCCGCAGCAGCAGAAAGCATTTTCGAATGTTTGAGTGAATCAAAGTGGGTCGTCACCGTCGATGTTCTCTTATGCTCCGACACAGTTGCACGGGGTGCAGAATAGTTTCCCCCCACTTTCATGCAAGACATCGGGGAACTGCTTTGCCCAGTCTTTAGCAGAAATGTTCGTCGGTAAATGAGATGGATTACATTTTTCATCGTGTGAGCTCCACACGTTCACTCTAAGGTGTTGTTTACCTTCTGTGATGCGCGAGCTGATGACGTCGCGGGGTGTGTGTGTGTGGAGGTTGAGTAAACTCCACCCCTTCCTGTATCTATTGGTATGAAAGACTATTCAGCTTTTTGTTCTGCCTCTCTCTTCTGGCGCCGCCGGACCGGAAGGTCGTGGCGGCCCGTGAACAAGGGCCAGGAGTAGGCCTACTTCTGACATTACGCATATGATATGATATGGTTTTGTATGGTAATGTATTGATTGTATTGCATTGTTATATTACCATTAAAATAGATTATTGTTTTTAACGGATACTTGTATGTTCTGTATTCCTTCCTGTATGATAAACAGCTTGTTAGGGACGCGCAGAGATTTGGAATGCGGACCAGTTGTCCCTACAAATTTCTAACAGGGTATATTCTGCTTAAGATCTCTAGCATGTCATGTTTCAGGGAAGTCTACATATCTTGAATAGTATATGTGTGGGTTTAATTACTTTGTATTAATAATAAGCAGTCTGTGTAACCAGAAGTTGGAGATATGAGAGATGAAATCTTTGTGTTATCTTTGTGAGCAAGGGAATATCCTTTAGACACAACTGAGGTCTCTGGAATGTGGGGGGATCTGTGTGTGGAGGCTGCAGAAATATGAGACAGCGAATGCCAGATGTGTTTTGCTTCAAACTGAGACTGTTTGCGGGTCCTCTGCTGGCACGTGCTGATTCGCTGCGACACAGCATCTTTTGCATCTTCCAATGAGATGACCTGAAAAGATGACCAGCTGACCCAACCCCTCCTGTTTTATTCTTTTATGTAAGCCTGTTCGGCCTTGGGTTCGCCCTCTTTTCCTGCTGTCGTCAAGATGATCCCGGCATTAGGACCAGAGCAGGGGGAGGCCTGACCCCTTTGAGAAGTGTATTGTATTATTACCGTTTATTATTAAAACAGATTATTGTTTAACCCTCGTCCTGGTTGTTTTGAGTTTTCCTTCTTTTAAAGCAAACTCATATAGGATCGGCGCGGAGCAGAGATATAATCTCCAACAAGTAGTGACCTCGACGTGATGAAAAGAGTTGTTTAGAGGAGGACACTAGCAGCCAGCTGACAGAGGGAGATGCCTGGAAAAATCTCTGACAACTAAGGATCCTACAACTGAAAGGTAAAACGGACGCCTGTTTCTATCGAAAGTCTATAATTGGCTCAAGCTAAATTTGAGAGTTGTCAAAGATACGGTAAAGAATGCAATACATATTTTAGCATAGGTAGGTAAATTATAAGATAAATAAAGCAACGGTTAATCGTTAGCTACAAGTGAAGCAGCGAAGTAGTTTCAGCGTCAGGTATTGAATCTCTGGCGACTGGAAGGGCATAGCGTCCCTATGCCTAGTGGAGGTATCGAGTCCCCACAGGGTATACTTCCTGGGGGGGTCAAATGGTTGTATCGAGTCTCCATCCGTGACCAATCTGAATAATGCTTTCCAGTGTCATAGGTCGCTGCAGTTGGTATTATATGTAAAAAATCCAAGAGGAGAAACGCGAACTTCAAAAACCATTGATATTAACGGATTTCTCACTGTCTTGTTCTGTTGGGTTTAACGCCCATTCTGTTGAAAGAAATATCGTAGCCTTGGTCAGATAAAGACATGCAAAGTCATAATGGAAGGATACAAAAAAACAAAACAAAAAAAAGCCCCCTTTTCTCCACATTTCTGCTCTAATGGCTGTGCAGCAGCCTGGAGCCAGACTGCTTGCTCTCTTCTCTAATGCCTGAAAAATGGCTGCTGAGCGTTGAATTTAAAACAAGGAGTGAATAATCAACGACTGATCTGAAGTTGGAGTGAATAACATTGAAAATTAATAGATCAATGTATGATTTGAGGTGGTAGATATTTAAATAAATAAGAAACTATAATTTGTTGTTTTTAAGAGTTTTTGAGGGATACAGTTACGTCACATTGTGGTTTTTATGAGAAGTTTTGAGAACTGATTGTTACTATTGCATTGCATTGTGAATTTCGTGGTATTTGTCATTAACTGAGAATTGTACTTAATTGTATTTCAGAGGAATTTAATTACATACAGTAACGTTGAGGGAAAGTAAAAAGAGGTTTTACTGAGTATATGAAGTACATGCAGGTTAAGGTTCGATTCAAATTAAATATAGTGGATTATTCCACCTAGATTGGACATAGAAAGAGGAGAATTTGTTAAACATTAGATAACAAACTCACTGTAACAAATATATATTGTAATGTTATTTAGGAGTTGTATTGATCATACAACAGTGAAGTTCAGCTCTAAGTATTATGAACTGGCCTTGGCTGGTTACATTTTCTATTGAAGCCAGACTACAAGTCGTATAGTTTAATTTTGATTGAACTCAGTCCCCAAGCAGTGTGGTTTTGAGTGTTGAGTGTTCCCCTCCCCCTTCCCCCAGTCACATGGGGCCAGTGCTATAAAGCTAAGCTAGTTGGCCAGCCAGTTGGTGAAATAGTTGGAGTAAAGATGTACACGAACAATGACTGTAGATTACGTTGTTAGTGTCTTATCACAGAAATTATGTTTCTGATTTAAAAATAAATTAAAAAATAATTTGTGTTATATTTCCAAAACTATAATGTACCCACACGCATGTGGTTTATTTGTCACAGTTCATTTTAAAAGTCAGCCACCTCATGGCTAGATCTCATCTCTGAGAGTCCATTGTGTTAATGAGTAAGAGGTCCTTTTGTTCTTCAGGCCACATGTTAAGGTTGATCAGCATCCAATTTATTTGACCCCATGAAGTCAAGAGTCATTCTGTTAGACCACAATCTTGTGTAAGACAAATCATTGTTCTTTTGTCACATTTTGAATTACATAAGATTTAATTTTGCTAAATCAATTTATATATAAATGTTGTAGTTGGAGTTTGGTGTTTGCTAACATTTTTAGGAACGACATAGGCCTAGACTTGGGTTAAATTACATTACTGTGATCTGATTAGTGTGCTCTGCAGGTTTACTATTGTTCTGACCAAGCAGAGGGATTTTTAGGTACAGGGGGGTTCTTTCATAGTGTGTGAAATATGCGATGCTGGAAACATGTGGGTGTTGAAAAACTTAGTTTGGGTAAATATGTCACAATGGACGAAACGATTATTAGAGGGAGTTTTGTAATATAATTAGTAGACATTAATTGTGTTGTTTAGATGGCTGTTAACTACTAAGACAAATAGTATGATTAGAAAGAGACAGAGTGGAAAGGGTTGGATTTATTTAACCTCAGTGTGCTAGAATTTCTATAGGTAATGCGTCCCGAGACCTGGACTCTCTCTCTCTGCCTGTCAGACGGCTAAGACCCCGACCCTCCAAGCAGACAGAAGACCTATCCCAACCAGGACACTCCTCCTTCTCCATCGAACGGACAGAGAACCAGAGCTGAACCGACAACAACAATAAGAACTGCAGCCAGAACAATCTCCACCTGTGGCATCCAGAACCAAACAGCTTGCTGACAGGCGGAGATCTGCTCTTATCAGTCCCTCAGGCAAGGCATGAAGTTCCAAGCTGAACCACGAGATTTGGCACAAGGGAAAAGTGTGGGACATGAGAGCAGAATCCGCCTTCCATAAAGCAGCAGAGAGACTGTGAAGGAGGAGATGAAATGCAAAGCAGTACAAAAACCGCGGCATGATGGGGGCTGCAGATGTAGCTGGGCAGACTTACAGTGAATGGATTCAACAGCTGATGGATAAAGGGGGAGGAGTCAGAATCAGAGGAGATGGTCGGGCAGAATGTGAGGAGGCCGGGTCACGGCTTGAGATAAACCAGAGGAGATGAGAAGGGAATCAACGGGAATGAGTGAGTTTACACATAAACACACTTATCATAAGCGCACATTTAAAGAACTTGAATTGACTTGATAAATAAGTGAAGATAAAAAGTTGTATTAACCATGAATTAATCAATTGGTAAATTAAAAATAGCAGTAATGAGGAAACTATTAAAGTAAAATGAGAATCATCCTAAAACACACTGAGGGATAAAGGGGGAGACATGACAGAATAGAACCATATGCTTCAATCTTTTCATCATGTTAACACATTATTCTTCAAGAGATTTGTATTCATCTGTGAATAAAGTACTGATCTCATTTGTTACAATATTGATCACCATTAAAAGGATAATTTTAGGAACCACTCTATAGGACAAATCTGTATTTGTATGGATAAGGTTAAAGGGAGAACTGGTGCCAAGCCAAATATAGTATTCCAATCTATAAAGTATTGATTTCGCCATTGTGCCATAGTTATTACCATAAGAGGGATTTTTTTCCGGCATTTTCTCCCGGCATTAGGACCAGAGCAGGGGGAGGCCTGACCCCTTTGAGAAGTGTATTGTATTATTACCGTTTATTATTAAAACAGATTATTGTTTAACCCTCGTCCTGGTTGTTTTGAGTTTTCCTTCTTTTAAAGCAAACTCATATAGGATCGGTACGGAGCAGAGATATAATATCCAAAAATGTCTGGTTTGATGGGAACCGATTCATTCAGCCCGAAGGCTGTTTTTCATGGCATTTATATGGGAAAGTTCACTTTGGAATAACAACGGCAAAAACTATTTTCTTTTTAATGAAGGATCATTATTGCCGTGATTTCTACTAATTTAATAATATTCCAACAGAATCAGAAATCCTTTATTTGTCCCGCAACTGGGACATTTACAGGTGTTACAGCCGCAAAGGTGCAGTGCAAAAATAAAAAGAGTAGACTTGTAGACTAGTAGAAAAGGCATCACATATGTTAATCTTCCCATATGAACAATATATATCTTTCTTTAAGAAAAAGAGCGCGCAGACTTATCACTGTTACTGATGTCAGCCCTCTCTGGTGTTTGGAGTTATGTCTACACCTGTTTGCAAATTAAATGTATTTAAAAATATTAAGTATTCGGAGGCCCAAGTGAAGGTTACAAATGGGGGATTCGGCACGTTCAGATCTACAGGTTTAATGGCAACTGCAGAGTCATCCGGAGAGAGGTAAGAAAGATAATGCTATGCTAACTGAGTGCTAACAAAACCTAGGCCTATCATGCACAAGTCATCTCCCAGTATATGTAAATATACTGCAATATTTCCTGTTTTAAATTATATTCTCAGACTCAGTGTAGTGGTTTGTGTTACTGTAGTTCTGCAGTAAACAGTTGACAGCTGACATCCAACACATTCAGCATCTATTGGTAATGTTTGCTATGTCTCCCTCATTTCCCTGTTAGTTTAAAATAATTAGATATTTTTTTGTTTTGTTTGTTTGTCATTGGAGTGGCTGTTAAAGCCAGCGTCATAGCAGTGCCTTCTGGCCATGATTAAAATGTTTAAAGTGAAAAAGTTGCAGCTACTCCGCTAACTGTACAGGTTCAGTTAATAGGTTGTGGTCTCTATCCTCCAAAGATGGTCAACTTGACGTTTATGACGTCACATTCTCGTCTACATTGCTTACTAGATGTATTTCCTGTGTTTTATCCTCACAGAATAAGTAGAGGATACTTTTATTTTGTTCAATTTTTTTCATAATAAGTATTACACTTTATAAATATGAACAACTATGCTATCATAGTGGTTAATACCATCTCTTTATATATTTTCTCTTCTCCACCTTTCTTGACTCCAGGTAATCAACAGCTAGTCAGTACCTGGTGGTGCACCTCACACTGATGGATCCCCTCACCCTCAGTAGCCTATCAGCAGCCAGATCCACTCATAAAGGAAACAATCCAGGAAGTCTTCTCTTTCTCAGACCTGGGCCTGCTGCTGACTCCAGGGGCCTCATTTATAAAGGGATATATGCTCAAAAAATGGCGTACGCCAGTTTCTACGCAATGTTTGCGATTTATAAAATACTAACTTGACGGGAAAATGTGCGGTCCTCCACGCAAACTCTAACCCATGCGTACGCACTAAGCGGGAGAGACGAGAAACTGCGACACCGCGTTGGCAGAAGGAAGAATGGAGAGAAATATGTGGAAATAATACCATAAATAAAATGTTACCTCTCATTTATCATATATGAAGAATTCATTTTCAAACATTGATTAAAGCCGATCTTAAAAAGATTAAACAAAAGCCTGTTTGCGATTCCTCAGTGCACACAAAAACATAACTTGGAGAAATAAATAAATACAGATATATTATTTAAAACCACCTCGAATATGTTGTGTTAATGTTATGAAATGTTTTCTCATAAATTATGCGGTAAGCAGGAGGACAGAATTACGTCTAAACTGACGCCGTTTTGCATTTCTATAGGTTGTAGATACGAGCATGGTTTTATATACTATCACGTTTAATCGTGTTTTATGCCGTTTGCCAAGACTTGATACGTCGCTCGTAAAACACAGGAGGTATGGAAACTAAGAACACCATATGTGGTCAATTGTACAACTAATATAACACAGGAGGGGATCCCTCCTCTGTTGCTCTCCCTGATGTTTCTCCCATTTTTCCCTTTAAACTGGGTTTTCTTTGGAAGTTTTTCCTTGTACGATGTGAGGGTCTAAGGACAGAGGGTGTTGTGTTGTCATACTGATATTCTGTGCACGCTGTGAAGACCACTGAGACAAATGTAACATTTGTGATATTGGGCTATATAAATAAACATTGATTGATTGATTGATCAACAGAGGAGGGATCTCTCTCCCAGGACGGACAGACGTGCAATAGATGCCGTGTGTACATTGAAAAGATAATACATTTGCAACATAGGTAGTCCAAATGTTTGGAAATGCATGTGTGTATAATAGGAAGATGAATCCACAAGGATATCCATCCAGGACCTATGATCCAGGACCACAGCCACGACTCAAGATCCAGGGCTCGCGATCCAGGACACAGGACCGCAGGATCATCCATGACTCCGGATCCCGGCGTATATAGACACCAAAAAGAAAGACATTTGGGGAAGCTGGGTTAATCGGAACATGAGATTACACAGGTATAGACAGAGAGAAGGAAGAAGTAAGATGTCCCCTGACAAACTAAGCCTATATCAGCAAAACTAGGGGCTGAATCTAATCAGCCCTAACTATAAGCTTTATCAAAAAGGAAGGTCTTAAGCGCACTCTTAAAAACGGATAGGGTGTCTTCTGCCCGAACACAAACTGGAAGCTGATTCCACAAATGTGGAGCTTGATAAGAAAAGGCTCTGGCTCCCATTGTACTTTTAGAGACTCTAGGAACAACCAACAACCCTGCATTCTTGGAACGCAATGCCCTAGTAGGACAGTAGGGTATAATGAGTTCTTTAAGGTAAGATGGCGCCTGCCCATTAAGGGCTTTGTAGGCGAGAAGAAGAATTTTAAATTCTATCCTGTGTTCTATAGGGAGCCAGTGTAAGGCAGCCAGAACAGGAGTAATGTGGTCCCTTTTCCTAACTCTGGTTAGTACACGAGCCGCAGCATTTTGAATCAGCTGAAGCGACTTGATTGACTTCTTGGTACTCCCTGATAGTAAAGAGTTACAATAATCCAGCCTCGAAGTAACAAATGCATGGACTAGTTTCTCTGCATCGTTTTGAGGCAAGATATGCATGATTTTTGCAATGTTACGTAGATGGAAGTAGGCGGTCCTTGCAATTGATTTTATGTGTGCGTTAAAGGATAAATCCTGTTCAAATATAACACCAAGATTCCTTACAGTCTCACTGGAGGCCAAATTAATGCCATCCATAGTTAGTATATATTTAGATAATTTGTTTCGTAGATTCTTCGGGCCAAGTACAATAACTTCAGTTTTGGTCGTGTTTAACATCAAAACGTTTAAGGTCATCCACATTTTTAAGTCCTTAAGGCAGTCTTGAATTTTATTTAGATGATTAATTTCATCAGGCTTGATTGATAAATATAGTTGAGTATCATCCGCATAACAATGAAAGTGTACAGAATGATTCCTTATAATATTGCCTAACGGAAGCATATATAATGTGAACAAAATAGGTCCGAGCACTGAGCCCTGTGGCACTCCATGGCTAACTTTGGTTTGCGTGGAAGATTCATCGTTAACACGTACAAACTGAGAGCGTTCAGATAGATAGGACCGAAACCAGCCTAAAGCAGTTCCCTGTATGCCAACTAAGTGCTCTAGTCTTTGCAATAGGATATCATGGTCGATAGTATCAAATGCAGCACTGAGATCGAGCAAAACAAGAATAGAGACATGTCCCTTGTCTGAGGCTATTAGAATGTAATTTGTGACTTTAACCAGAGCTGTCTCTGTGCTATGATGTGTTCTAAAGCCAGACTGAAACTCTTCAGATAGATCATTGTTTTTTAAGTAATCACACAGCTGTTTTGCGACCACTTTCTCAAGAATCTTTGAGAAGAACGGAAGATTAGAAATAGGTCTATAGTTGGCTAAAACCTCTGGGTCGAGGTTGTGCTTTTTAAGAAGCGGTTTTATCACTGCTACTTTGAATGATTGTGGAACATTGCCTGATAATAAAGACATATTCATAATATTTAATAAAGAAGTGCTAATTCATGGAAAAACTTCCTTCAACAGCTTAGTTGGAATTGGGTCTAACATGCACGTTGATGGTTTAGAAGAGAGAATCATTTAATTTAATTGTTCAAGGTTAATGGCTGAAAAGCATTCTAGTTTACTATCTAGTGTAATATTAGAACTTACGTTTCCGGGAGCTGTTGACAACACTATACTGGTCAAAGGCAAGAGGTCATTAATTTTGTTTCTAAGAGTAACAATTTTATCGTTAAAAAAGCACATAAAATCATTACTACTGAGTGCTATGGGAATAGAAGGCTCAATCGAGCTATGGCTCTCTGTCAAAGAAATCTTGCATTATTCTTATTCTCATCTATTAATGAAGAGTAGTAGGCTGCTCTCGCTTTACGCAGTGCTTTCTTGTATTCATTGCGAGTAATATGCCAAATTAAACGAGATTCTTCAAGTTTAGTGGAACGCCATATCCTTTCAAGTTGTCTAGACTTTTGCTTTATTTTGCGGGTTTCGGCATTATGCCCTGGAGCTAATCTATTTTGTTTTATTTTCTTCTTTTTCAAAGGAGCAACAGAGTCTAATTTTATTCGCAGCGCATCTGTAGCACTATCAACAACATGATCAATTTGGGTTGGTGTCCATTTTGTATAAGTTTCCTCCCTTACATGCAGACATGCTATCAAGTTTAGTATTGGTGGAATCTCTTCCTTAAATTTGGCTATAGCACTAACAGATAGGTTTCTGCTGCAAGAGCTTTTGACTAATGCTTTGTAG
>JAULUE010000019.1:0-46688 GCA_036324585.1 Champsocephalus esox
CACAATCCCCAATGGCCAGAACATCTGTTAAGCATTTAATACTTTGGTTGATTTGAGTAATTCTTAATCTTGATTTTCACTGGACAGCCACATTATCAAAAGCAATGGTTCTCAACTGGTCAAGCCTCGGGACCCACTATTTTCCTTCGTCAATAAATCGTGACCCAAAATGTTGAACCACTTAAATCGATTGAACAAAACATCGTGCAGTAATATACAGTGGGGCAAAAAAGCATTTAGTCAGCCACCAATTGTGCAAGTTATCCCACTTAAAAAGATGAGAGAGGCCTGTAATTTTCCTCCTAGGTATACCTCAACTATGAGAGACAAAATGAGAAAAAAAAATCCAGAAAATCACATTGTCTGATTTTTAAAGAATTTATTTGCAAATTATGGTGGAAAATAAGTATTTGGTCAATAACAAAAGTTCATCTCAATACTTTGTTATATACCCTTTGTTGGCAATGACAGAGGTCAAACGTTTTCTGTCAGTCTTCACAAGGTTTTCACACACTGTTGCTGGTATTTTGGCCCATTCCTCCATGCAGATCTCCTCTAGAGCAGTGATGTTTTGGGGCTGTCGCTGGGCAACACGGACTTTCGACTCCCTCCAAAGATCTTCTATGGGGTTGAGATCTGGAGACTGGCTAGGCCACTCTAGGACCTTGAAATGCTTCTTACGAAGCCACTCCTTTGTTGCCCGGGCGGTGTGTTTGGGATCATTGTCAGTGATGTTCAGCATGGAGTGAAAGGGGCAAAGTCCTCTTTCATACTTTACAAAGAATCGAGAAACATTCTGGTTATAGATGAAGTAACAACTATAATACACTAATATACATTCCATTAAACATGATTAAATACTGACACATCAGGGAAGTTTGAGTGTTCCTTCCATGCAAAAGGTTACATTTAGATTTTAACAAGCAACATAATTTTTGGTCAGCTTTCACATGTCAATGTATTTAAGGCAATTATTATTTTACTTTGTGAAAATTACTACCATTTGTCTCTACATATTGTCTGTAAAAACGTGGTAAAAGTGGTTCATGCAGTGAGACAACCGAACAGCATGACACTACAGTTGCAAGTTCTGATAACAGTTGAATATTATTTTAACAATAACATATATTTTCATGTTGATTAACTGCAGACTGTTAATTCCTAATCTGATTATCTTTGTAGTACAAAGTGTGGGGGAAACTTCTGAAGCAATTGGAGTCCGGACTCAGAGAGACACGAGGAGAGCTGGAGCTTTGTTGGCAAACACTGACTGTTTATTTGGAGCTTCGGCCGGAGAATTCACAAGACATGTCACGGGCCATGGTTTGACCACACGGTTGAGATGCCACAATCAATTCTGAAGAACCCTCCTGTAGCTCGAGGTTTTAACTAGTTCAGAGTGCAATAATCAAAATTCTTCAATAGATAGACTGAGGACACTCAATCACAGTTGTTGTCGCTGATGGCTCGGGGTCATCTACACCCCGAGAAGGATGTGTTCCAGGTGTCCCACAACAATAACTATCTCTGACAGAGAGGTGCCCGGTCATCAACTGGCAACATCAACAATATGCTAGGGCAGCCCCTCCTTATGGGAGATAACGGCTGCTCAAGGTTGGTCAGCTACGTCAGAGGGCGAAGGAGGACATGCAGGGTAAATTATTCCCCCACACAAAGTGATGAGTTTCAAAAACACACTCAAATCATTTTGTATTTATTTCTACAGCCCTCTTACGCACCTCTTTCATGAATAACACACTTACTCTGCAATAATGTCATATGTTTTATGTTTCTTGTCATTTATGTTAGGAAAGGACATACCTGAAGGACACAATTGCCTCACCGTTTTCACGAGGGGCAAGAAGAAAATGAAAAGCTGATTTGAGATTAAAGACTAATACAAGACATTCACTAAGAAACTACACTTTTGTGAACACAAAGATCTGCACACTGAATAGTATGTAGTCAAACAGGACCATCATTTGTTTGTGACAGCTGTGCCCAGTATAGGCTCACAGGTGTAGTTAGTTGGTTTCTTCATCGGGCCTGGTCTCCAATTGTTTTCACTGTTAAAGAAAAAAGGGGGACAATTCTGGTTTAAAGGGGACCTATCATGCAAAATGCACTTTTGTACGTCTTTTATACATGAATATGTGTCCCCGTGTGTCAGGGAACTCACCAAGTGTCAGAAAACACAACCCTCTCTCTTTTCCTCCATACCCAAATCTCTAAAAAAGGGGCTGCAACGGATCTGATACAGACTGATCCAGATTTGAACACTGTCCTGACGTAAGGACGGTGGTGCTACGGCTATTTGGCCAACTCTCCACCTATCAGGGGAATGTGGGGTTGGGCCACGGCCGGCCATTGCCGCTCGAAAGCGCTGGAGACGCTGTAGTTCATATGCCAGGCCTGTAAGTGGCGCTGTAGTCTGCCACAAAAGCAACAAAGAAGACTTCCCACACATGGTTGCCATGGTTGCCCTTCTGTTTATTCTCTGATGTGGCTCTTTTTCTCCCTCCCAAAGGCAAGTGTTTGCTCCCGCTGCTGTAATTCAATGCAATCCCTCCCCGTCGAGGCAAGCACTGTTATGTCTCTCCGGTTAGTCCACCAGCAGATGACAAACACCCACCTCTCCGCCTCTTCCAAGGAACGAGGGACCGCGTGGCAGAGTTTTAGTTAGGTTTTCTTTCGCCGGTCAATATGTCCTTTAAAGTTTAAATCTTCCGGACAACATTATAAAAGTGCAGGTCAAAGGTCTTCTTTGATATTTATTGAGCTTTAAAACAAATGAATAACAACTCTATATAATAATATAATAACACACGGAGGACGGAGATCTATTTTTCTCCCCCTCTTCTGACTTGATCAGAGAACGCTCCCCTCTCCTGCAGGGGGGGGTGGTCAGCTGCAGCTCACAGAATCAGCCCCCTGCAAAAACAGGGCTGGAGAACAGCAAATAGAGCGAAATGAGGCATGGCTAAAATACATGATCTGTTTGGTATTTTGAAAACAGAAACGTATAAATATACCTTATATAGGTATGGTATGGCCCTACAATATATAATTTAAATATAGCATGATAGGTGTCCTTTAATGTAATTTGAACATTTGAACTGTTGGATACAAACAGAAGGAAGATAGCTCATATGAGACTTCAAAGGTCTTTTATTTTGAAACTGTACATCAGATTGTCCTGATTCTCTCTGAGTGACGGTCTCCGGCTATCACCCTGAACTCTTTGATTATGGACAGTTTCCATTAAATAATAATCAAAATATAGATGGACAATAGATCTAATTTGAGATTTTAAACTGCATACATTTTAAATTGTGCTTCAGAAAGTAATGTTATTTTAGGAGTGTTGTGAGATGGTGCCAACATCAATTGAAATTAGTCACCCAGTGGAAATGTCAGATATGTCTTCATAACTGTAAACTTACATTTTACATTCACTCAGTTATAATTTGGTAGTTATACGTAGTTTGTTTTACATTATTATTGATCACATTATATGGTACATATTTCTTAATTTAAGCTCCAGTATATGAATATGTTTGGTGTGTTTTTTAGGTATATTTGTTATTGACCGAGTAAGTAATTTTGAAGGCAGTTTTTACAGGCCTTTTTTTTTGCGTAATCCATAGGATATTCGCGCACCGCAATACAATGTGCTATTGACTGTGTTTTCCGAAGTGGGGGCTGGCTTGAACGCAGTCTGTTTACCCAGTGCTTCCTGACATGAAACGTTTTATTTCACCTTGCTATGTGTTTTTAACATATATTAAAAAACGGGGAAATTTCCGGGGACAGTTTCAACCGGGGACAGGCCAATATAAACGGGGACTGTCCACGGATAACGGGGACGTCTGGTCACTCTATTGTAGCTCCCGAGCCAGCGCATCTTGTTTGAATGATGCGAGTAAACACAACTGGTAGCCGCGGTGAAACTCGAGCGTTTAGAGCGAAGCGAATATTCGCATCGCGTCCGGTGTGAACGCAGCATAAGGAGTGGCTCAGTTTCATTAGTTTCATGTTCACTTACCTTAGGCAACGTCAAATGTGCAGACCGGGAGCAACAGACATAGGTTAGCCGGCTAGCATCAAAGAGCAGCACTGCTGAGCATGTTAGCTTAGCTTGGTAGCCTCAGCTAGCTCTGGAGCTTCCAGCTCGGTGGCAACAGGTCCCGCCTCCGCCTCTTTGCCCTTATTTGGATAAGGCTGGAGCATGCAGGAGTTAGACTCTGACGTCACTGTCGAGACGGCAGCGGCCGACTCCGCCTACTAAGGGCTTCTCAGCAACCTAGCAGAAACCTATGGGTGACGTCACGGACACTACGTCCATTTACAGTTGAGAGCCACTGATCTATAGATCATTTTTTGACGGGTAATAATCGTATCTATTATTTATTCATCTATTGTCTGCAACTGAATACCTTGATACTCATTCATAGTATAACATATAAATGCATCGTAAGGTTTTTTCGTCCATCGGTTTTGTAGTGCTCATACAGGCTAGGCTGTCCGAAATGATCGACGAATTGTTCATAACTTTGGAACATACTGTCAGTGTCAACACGAAGATGTATCTGTCAAAAGATAACAGTGTGGTAATATTAACGCTGGTCTACATAACAATATTAATGCCATTATATTAAACGATAAACTTTCACTTGCAGCCCCAGTTTAAGGTTTGAAAAAGTTGTAATCTCCCCTTCCTGCAGCCATATCTTAAATAAATCTGTTGAATTACTTTTTTTTTAAAGATAAAAGCAGACACTTTGTTTTTAGAAGCAGATTGTTCAAAACTCCCACCAGTAATTAACAAGCAGAGACATATGGAGAGCGAGAGGCAAGCAGAAAGACAGATTCTCAGTGCTTTAATTGGAACAACATCTCACACCGTACAGAAGTGTCGTAGCGTTCCCGTCATCAACAGCCCCCTGTTTCCCTTCGTGCCTCCCTGTGCTCCGCTTTTTTCCACTTCTTCACTTTCTCTTAGCTCGTCTTCGATTAGCACTGGCCAATCAGTAGCCCAATTAAGTATTTTTGTGACTTCCTGCCTCTCTCCACTCAAGCTGATCAACATTCAGCTATCTCCCAATTAGAGGGATATTAATTAGGATTAACGAATTAGGGAACACTGACTACAGGCTCATCATCTCACTCAGTCTCTGGATTGATACATATGGGAGAGTTTTTCTCATAATTGGAGGTATTGACATTTAGTGAGATACGTAGTGGGACATTAAGTGGGTGCATTTACACATCATGAATTTCTTTATATTATTTATATTATTTAAAAAACATATTTATTTTAAACCATAAATGTCACCATGTTTCAATATAGCCTTGACAACCAGCGTAAAAAGATTCTCCCCAAGCCAATCCAAACCAAACCCTCCCTCTTCCTGTACCTCCTATTGTCTGCTGCGTTCCTTCACAGGCAGACAAAGTAGAAGCAATGAGTCAAGGCAGCCATGCGAGGCTCCTGTGTGCGGCTCTGTGAGCTTTGTTTGAGCTTGAGGATGCTCAATGAGACGCAGAGAGTGTCATTTCTCAGGCCTGTCCCACAGGCTTGCCGAGAGGGTGGAGAGGGGAAAATGGAAGTGTAACAAACAGACTGTTCAATTAGGTGTGGAATGGTGTGAAATTGCCTCCAAATGATAAGCCTCTATTACTGTATAGCAGTGGCTATGTACTTGCCTGGTAGGTGAGTAGTTATGTATCTCAGAAAGAAAAAACACACATTAAGGAGACGGTATGCGAGCATGCATCTTTATGATTATGAAAAACAAGCATTTTAGATATGGAACATTATGCAGGTCAGGAAATGTGATAAATACAGACATTATTTCGTTATTATGAAGCGCTTATTGCAGAAAGACTTGTGACAAATGAGGATACAAAACTGTGCTATCTGTTTTTCACTACACACAGTTTCAGTTTATTAGGTACACATAATGCTGTGTATATTTAGTCCTGCAATAAATCCTGCCTTCATGTTCAGTTTCTTAATACTGTTTTATATTCACCACTTTATTAAAATAGTGGGGGTGTAGTTTGTGTCGTGTGTTGAACTGTATTGCTTTATACAGACATATTATTTGATTATATAGCGGAGCCTATACATGGGGTTTCACCAACAACTGAACTTATGAAATTCATCAAAGTAGTGTTTATTGGAAGACTGTTTATTACACTGTATTAGCTTTAGCTAGGTGTATCTACTGTAATTAAACCGGCCACGTTTATTTTAGTACAAATAAATCGTAGAGATCATGCTTTATGTCATAATGTTGCCTATCTCCAGTGTCATTCTTAAGCTCTTGTTATGTGCTGGTTTTGTGACCCCTATAAGTGTGCAGCGGTGTCTATAATCTGCAGATTTCCTGCCCACGGACTGTTTTTAGGATATATCTGCATATCAACCTCCATAAATACATAACCACCCAATGCCAGATCGTAAAAATGCATCCAAGAGAAAGCTACAAAAATGACAAAGCAACAAATTTAGTGAGTCAAAGCACACACTGAACAAAGTGATCTGTGGTTCATTTTCACACACTGGAGAGAAACGTAACCCTCGATCAACTGGGGTAGAGAGGACACTTTTGAATGTTGTGTTTACAAACTAAACCTGACAAAGCCTACTAATTTTGCCATCATCTAAATATTATGTTTCCCAAAAGCCTGTCACAATTTTCCAGAAACCAATGTGACACTTTCAAATTCCTTCTTTTGTATGCCCAATTGTCGAAAATGCCAAGATAGTTAATGTGAAATCAAATAGAACAACACAAAATATGTAAAATCTTTCATAAGATGCACTTGAATCAGACACATTGGAAGGAGAGGAGTTCAATACAGATATTCTTAATTATTCAAAGCCAATTAAAAATATCACAGTCCTGTTTATGGCTTTCCTATTCCTAATGTACTGTGCCATACTTGACTCCGCTCTGACAGTACGGATTCTCCGGCCTCTAGCCACGCCTCTTAGCTCATGCATCACCAGGGATGTTAAGGAACAGAACCGTCCTCAGACAATGGGCACAGGAAAGGGCATGTGTACAAAATTGTGCAGGGCTTTCTTTTTTCCCTCCCAATAAAGAGGTTAAAATTAACTATTGAAACGTTGCAGTGCACGATAACTCATAAAAGAACTACAGCTGTGCAAGTACTTTTACCTTTAGACAAACATTGATTAAGATTATGATAGTGAAGATCTAGACGTGGAACTGGGATAATTTCTCTGGCCCCTAATTTCTACATGGTGTATACTCATAGGAAGGTCAATACTCATACAAAAAGGTTCAACTAAGTAGAGTTGTGCTGAGGCCGGGGATGAGAGGCAGAGGAACAAATAAGTAATCGGGAATGATTTCAAAAAACAATACTACAATAGCTTTTCAGATTTAGTGAGCATTTACACCAAAATGTGTCTTGCTTTTGCACTTGGATGGTTGACCTTTATTGTGGAGAGTAAGAGTACTTTATTTTAATTAATCTGCGGAGAGGTTTATCTGTGCTCATTTTACAGCTAACGTTAACTCATGTACGTACAAGGTCCTTTTAATCGTGACATAAAAACTAGTTTTTAGCAATTGTGGTTCAATAATTGTAACCTTCTGAAATAAAACGTAAACCCCTTGAGATGCACCATCTCGTTTTCAAGGGGGTCCCGACAATAGCAACAACTTACAGACATACATAAACAAAAAGACAAAATGCAAAACATGACGCACAAGACAAACCACATACAGTCTGTTAAGTGAAATTCAAGAAATGCACACAATCATTACAATTTGAGACAGTCAAGCAAATCAGTTTAATCAATATCAGTTAATAACAAGTACAGACCAATTGAAAGTGAGATAACAATGCATGTTTAAATATACCCAATGATGCAAGAGATCTAATAGCAGCATGTAAAGTATTCGAGTCAGTTGCGGCTTTAAACATGAACGCTCTTCTGCCAATCAATTTTTTTGCAGAGGGGACAGAGAAATAAATGTAACTAAAGTTGTGTCAAATATAATTTACATTTGATCTAATCGCCAAAATAATCTGCGGTCGCGAGCTGTTGTGCCATCATGACGCGCATGGTGTTATTTTTTAATATATGAAGCGCAAGCTGTGTGCTCGAGTCTTCCTGCCTGTTGGCTGAACTCTACTGCTCCGGGATGCATGGGAGCCTGCCTGCAGACCTCCACTCTCAGGACAGTTCCGGTGCAGACCTCCACTCTCAGGACACCCCCACTGTCAGTACAGGAAGTGACGATTCTGACGCGTTTTTTTCCCGCCCACCGAAGGACTCGTTTGATGGAAGTTTTCAAATCACAATGGAGACTCATCACGGAGGTGATGAGTCCGACCACCGTTCACTTTGGGTCGGCCTTGGTCAAGCCCTTTTGACCCCCCCAGTCTGGTTCTCGGAAAAGTTTTTCGCTCAAATGACACCATGGAGATATGTAACGGGAGTTGACAGGGGACTCTGCCCGCCTCAGGTGTACCTATTTTTGGACCCTTTTTTTCACTTTCCCCCGGTTTTATTATTTTGTAGGTTATTTCACCCGTTTTCTACCAGGAATATTGCCCAGTCTCGGGTGTCCCCCATTGACTGTATGTGTCCCCCCACGGCCTGTGTCCAGCACACTCATCCATATATTAACGGATTTTGACAATTTTTGTTGCATTTTCCTCCTCTCCTCTCACTGATCGAATGGCAAACGCGACCCACTGTCGGAGGGCCTCCGCGCCGGCCGATATGAAGCGTGACCAAGACGCACCGTCCAGGGGACCCACGGGTCCCGCAGCGGGGTTGAGGTCCCCAGCTGGAACCTCTCCACCTCGTGCACCCGGCAAACACGGTTGTTTCTCGAACCTTCCACTGTTGTCTAGCGGGTGTAACTAAAATACAAGATGTCGTATTTATATATATATAAATACATATATATATATATATATCTATATAGATAGATATATATAGCTAATAAGTGTCAGTGCTATTTTATGTTGTATTAGCGTGCATTTCCTGTTCGGAAAGTGGTGCTGTACTGAGAGTAAACAATACAAGGTGTCCCTATTTTTATATATATATCTATATATACTTTATGTATATAATAAGTGTCAGTACGATTTTATTTTGTATTTGCGTGCATTTCCTGTTCTGAAAGTGGCGCTGCGGCTGTACTGATAGTAACTACAATACAATATATATATATACATATATACATATGTATATTAAGTGTCACGATCCGATTTTATTTTGTATTTGCGTGCATTTCCTGTTTGGAAAGTGGCACTGTACTGATAGTGGTGATTTTATTTTGGAATTCTTAGCGTGCACTTCCTGTACTGACAGTGGAGGTATCCTGAGAGTGGAGGTCTGCACCGGAACTGTCCTGAGAGTGGAGGTCTGCAGGCAGACCCCTCTCCCGGGATGAGGGTCACCTACATTATCTACGGTGCGTTCGTTAACTGTGCAGAGTCACTGTGGCACAGACTGCACCGCTGGTGAACAGCTGTTAGAACGGGCCGTGCAGGTGTTCAGAGTGAACTGAAAAGTCTTTCTGTCGCAATATTATTTAAGGAATCGTTGAGCTAGCTAGCATTGTCACTATCTGTTAACGTTAGCTTTAGCCTTCGTTTTCTAATAGTTTTTTTCATAGGCTATAAACCAGGGGTGGGGAACCTTTTTCCTCTCAAGGGCCATTTCAATTGTTCCAACATCCTCCGAGGGCCGTACAAATGATTGACCTCTGCTTAAAAATACTAAAATCACAGCCCATTCATTCGGCCTTTCTTTCATGCTGTGCAAAGAAAAAGCAACCTCTTAATCCAGATATTTTACCATGACTCATGCATGCACGTGCGGTTGTGGCATGACCACCCAAACAGAAATATATGGACACAAGATGTGTGCAAATATTTAGTTTCCTATCCAACTGAACATGATTTAAGTGGGGACCTAACCTCCACTAGGGGGGTGTTCTCCCCCGGGAAGATTTTTTTTTAAATGTTGAGTTAAAAGCATCAATTTGGTGCACTTTGAGAGCAACATTAAGAGATCTATGGATACATCTCTCAACAACACCCATATGAAACAGATACCACGTGATGACACGTTAGGCTCGTGATGTGTTCATGGTCACTGACCTTGGCCAGGAAAAACAGGGACTCGCTTGTTTAATTGCGGTCTAGATTTCTTTTCTTTTTTGCGTATGTTTATAAATTACCTCGAGGGCCGTAGCAACAGGTCTCGCGGGCCGTATTATTTACAATATCGGACAAGTAGATCTTTCAATTGACTTGTCCGGCGGACAAGTGACGTTTTTCGGCCTGATTTATTGACAAATGATTGATACATTCAGTTTACAAAAGGCAGAACTCATTCGCAAATTGTCCGTGTCCGCCATTGTTCGTTTAGAAATGTTGTTTCGGTTCTGCTTGTCGATTCCTAAGGAAATGCATCTCGCCGCTTTCTGTACAGTTAGACGGGGGCGAGGCGGAGCGGGAAGTGTAGCACAGTGGCAGGGTTGGGAAGCAAAACTCGGTTCCGAGTAGGAACAAATAACAATTGTCTGGTACCGGGATTAAGAGTTGTGAGGACAGGAGGCGAGGCCGAGCCCCGCGTACCGCAGCTCTCTCATATGCTCCGTATCAGCTGATCGCTGCACGGTGCAGCTCAGCGTCTCTCTCTTTCTACACACAGCGGATCCGCTGTCCGTTTAACAGCCTCATCTTTGTCAAACTTGCTATGTTCTTTCTCTAACACGTAATGAAGGTTATTAAGCGTTTTAGCTCCTGTGTTGTTAATATTGACGCCATTTCCTTTATGAAGTGAAGCAGCCTCCCTGTCTGTGTCCTCGCGCTGTCCTCACATCCCCGGACCCCCAGACTCGGAGGAGCACAGGGATGTCAGTATTGTTTATGAAGCAGGGTATAGAAAGTACATTATTGAAATGCTATTTATACTATTTCTTTACTTTTACAAGCAGTGAGCAGCTGGGCAGCTGCAGCATGTGTATTGCAGGACATGTGTAAGCGTGCAAGCCTCTTTGAGTTGTAGAAAAGCGCTAGGCCTTTAGGCTATACATCTAATGTGTCATTATTATTATTATTATTATTAGGTTATGTCCTATGTGTTGGACATGTGTGGTTGGACTCTGTCTCACAGGCAGGCTGCAGTGTAACATCAGAGGACACTGGGCCAATTGTACATTCTCAAACTGCACCACTTAGAACTAAACAATGCAGAGATTATTTTTATATAATTGTATTCAATAACCGTAAGAAATTAAACAGTATGAAGTGATTTGTAAATAGGAATACAGATTTGACTTAATGTTTTCATAAATATATTTTTCTCCCAGTTTGTCATGGGACTTTTTTTTACCCTCTCAAAGAACCGGAATCGAGAACCAAAAATAACCGGAATCGAAAAGCAGAACCGGAATCGTTAAAATCCAAACGATACCCAATTGTGTGATGCAGTAAAATCTTAACGCTCACTTACGTTAGCGGTGTCATAAAAACCGTGGGAAAATGTAAAATACGAAGAAGAAGATTCCAGTGGCCCCAATTTTTGTCCATTCTGGACAAGTGAAAAATGTATTCGGACAAGTACATTTCCAAACTCACTTGTCCATGGACAAGTACTCTCTAAAAACTTTTTCTCACACTGGCTAGAGTAAAAGTAGAAGTACTCAGATCTTGTAATTTAGTAGAAGTAATCAGATGTTGTTCTTGAGTAAAAGTAGAAGTACTCAGATCTTGTACTTGAGTAAAAGTAGAAGTACTCAGGTCTTGTACTTGAGTAGTAGAAGTACTCAGATAAGTACAAGTAGAAGCACTCAGATCTTGTACTCGAGTAAAAGTAGAAGTACTCAGATCTTGTACTTTAGTAGAAGTAATCAGATGTTGTTCTTGAGTAAAAGTAGAAGTACTCAGATCTTGTACTTGAGTAAAAGTAGAAGTACTCAGGTCTTGTACTTGAGTAGTAGAAGTACTCAGATAAGTACAAGTAGAAGCACTCAGATCTTGTTCTCGAGTAAAAGTAGAAGTACTCAGATCTTGTACTTTAGTAGAAGTGGAAGTACTCAGATCTTGTACTTAATAAAAGTAGAAGTACTCAGATCTTGTACTTGAGTAAAAGTAGAAGTACTCAGATCTTGTACTAGAGTAAAAGTAGAAGTACTCAGATCTTGTAAGTAGTAAGTAACAGAGTGTAGGAATACTCTGTTACAGTAAAACTCCTGCATTCAAAATGTTCCTCAAGTAAAAGTAGAAAAGTATGATCATCAAAATATAGTGAAAGTAGTGACAGTAAAAGTAGTCATTGTGCAGATTGGTCCATTTCAGAATAATATATATGATGTGTTTTATAATGATTGATCATGAAAGTGTTCTCAAAGCTGGTAAAGGTGCAGCTAGTTTGAATGACTTTGTATACTGCAGGGTAGCTTGTGGATTTACTCCAGGTGGAACTAAAGTCTGATTTAACACTTGGTTATTTTTCACATCATTCATCCACATCTGTGAAGTAACTAAATGTATTAAATACATGTAGTGGAGTAGAAGTACACCATGTAACTCTGAACTGTAGAGGAGTAGAAGTACACAGTAGCAGTACACAGTAGCAGAACATAAAGTAGAAGTATCTCAAAATTGTACCCACATATAGTACTTGTTGAGTGTATGAACTTAGTTACTTTACACCAGTGGCTATAAAGATAGAAAGACTAAGCCTTGAACAGAGGGATGACAATACATTTTCAAAATGCTCAACAGTGCTTCCAAAATTATAAACTGACTACTACACAATTAAAATAAATGCTTTTATATATTTCTATTAGATGTGACTCTTTGGCATTTATGTTATTATTAACTGCTTTAGTTGTTCTGACTGTTAACATCCTCTGTTATTCCTAATTTTAAAGCCGATATTCCGTCTGGTCAGGGCTCGGGTCCTTGTCCCCTTTTTCATACCTGATGAGTTTGCCTCCCTGACTACAGTTGCTTCAGCATGGAGAAGCTACAGTAGTAAGCCTACTATTTGATCGATTTACTCGGAGTCCCAGCAGCTTCTACTGAAGCCAGTCCCCAACTCCGGGGACTTCCGGCCGGGGACTTTCAGTATACGCCGTGAAGTGGTTTGCGGCCTGCCAGTAAACCCAAAGCAGAAGAAGAAGAAGTGACGTCAGCGGCTTCATTTGCCTAATCCTCCCCCAGGGACTTATTCCAGTGTGAACGCGATCTGTACTGTTCTCATGAACCTTTGTGGGAAAAGTACTGCGGTGTGAATGCGCCTTATGACAGTGTCATCAGCATAAAGGTGAGTAGGCTACAACAATTAATGAGACAAGAAGATAAATCACTTATGTAAATAGAGAACAGACGTGGGCCCAGAGTTGATCCTTGGGGTACACCCTTTGTTGGATCAACAGGTCAGACTGTTTTCCATTAACAACCACACATTGCTTTCTACTGTGAAGGTACGAGTTAAACCATAACACTGTATTACTAGAAAGGCCAATGCCGTGAAATGTATCCAAGAGCAGATATCGATCAACGAAATCAAAGGCTTTTGTCAAGTCAATACAAATGGCACCTGTACATTCTGCTCCGTTGTAAAAGTAAAAGTTCCTTCAAAATAAGAGTCCCGATCTTATTACTACCAAAATAAAAGTGCTTAACGAAACTTTACCGTCGGAAAATATTGGCATACAAATATAATCATTTCTATAAAAAGGTAAGACATTTTAAATATAGTTAAACATATTAAACATATATAGTAGACATATTAAAGTTAATTTACAGCATTCATAATTAATATCTAATTCTTAACTGTGAATGGTTTTCATTTATTTAACATTAGAAATGTATTAGTCTGGCCAATCCAAGACTTCAATGCTGAAGGGCCAATGGATCTATGGTGGGGTCAGCACAAAGGTCAAGAAAACCCAAACTTGAAAGGGAGACAACGGATGACCAAGAAACTAGTGACTTGCTCAATTCATTTTTGAGGGATCTGTGAAGAATATGACAGCAGCTGCACTACTGGTTTTGTATTCCAGCAATTGAGGATGGACAAGTTTACTACCACTTAAGTTTCAAATAATTGTGTTAATTACTTATTGTAAAGCATTTGAACATTCTTTTGTGTCACATGTTCATTATTAAGTTGATGTATAACTGTATAGAATCTTAATTATTTAAAATATAAGGTGACTAAAAATGGCAACCGTATTTTTAGTTTTGGCAACCAAAAGCTGATGCCTGGTTGCCAGCCTGGCAACCACTTTTAAAAGCTAGCGTTGAGCCCTGCCTCATGAACAACATTGTAAATTGGATTTCTTAGTGGGGGATAATAAATAGATGTGAGTTGTGACTATTGAAAGACTACTGTACTGCAACTTTAAGTTTATTAAATGTTGTAAAATGTTGCTGTACTTTACTTGAGTATTTCCATTTTATGCTACATTTAATGATGTACTTTTTCTCCACTACAATTCAGAGGTAAATCGTTTACTTTTACTCCACTACATACATGTTGTACCTTTTAATTACTTTCCAGATTTTGATGATTGATGTCAATATAATCAACACATAAATCAGACTTTAGTTACACCTGGAGTAAATTCATGTAATTACAACTAGCTGCACATTTACCAGCTTTGATAACACTTTAAAGATCAATAATTATTATCAAAACATACAATGCCGCTCTTGAAAAATAAAGAGACCACTCTAAATGTTTCTTAAATCCTAACATGTATGACAGTCATTCCATTATCTGTTGAATACCAACGCAGAAATGTTTTTTGATCCTTGGTATATTTTGATGCAACTACTTTTGTAGTTTTACATGAGAAACATTTTCAATGCAGGGTTTGTACTTATTACAGAGTATTCTTACACTCTGGTACTACTACTTCCACTTAAGTACAAGATCTGAGTACTTCCACCACCTCTGGTTATTGCGATTTTTGCGATATTGATATGTCAAATGTTTGCGAAATCAACAAACATTCCCCCCCCCCTACTAGTGGCACTAGGCGACCACAGAGGTGTCTCTTAATGCATGTTCACATTGGCCTCTTCACTCAGCCGTGGTGGTTGCTGCTTGTATTTGACTCACATCTTATCTACAAATGTAACAAGGTCAGTGTGGTTTATCCCCAGTCAGTTAAAGCTCTGGGGATTTGAGCTCCACCGCCCTTTTGATATCTTCACCACTAGAGCCTAACATCAGGGGCTCTCACACTAACAATGCCATGCAGGTATGATGCTTCAATCTCTATCCTGCTGAAATCAGCAGAGCTTACCATTGGTGTTTTTTCTGAAGCAGGTTCCTGACAATGAAAAATGTCTGTATTCTCAAGTTCAGGGTGTGTGTGTGTGTGTGTGTGTGTGTGTGTGTGTGTGTGTGTGTGTGTGTGTGTGTGTGTGTTGTGTGTGTGTGTGTGGGGGGGGGGTGTGTGTGGGGGTGTGTGTGTGGGTGTGTGTGGGGGTGGGGGTGGGTGAAAAGCGTATCAGAGTATGCATGAGCCCTATAGTTGCTGCTTACTGTGGTGTAAAGACCGTGCACAGTGAATTGGTCCAGTTAGTGAGCGCCCTGCTTCTGTTATCCTTGATCAATAGCATGAGGTGACTGAATGGGTCCCTTCACAGATTGTTCAGGGGCCAATCTTCATCCTCTAACCAGCTGGCCCTTGCAACCCCACCTAAGACAGATAGAAACATTACACGTGAAAACACACTACATTGCCACACACCTATCCCACCATAAGAGACAGACTTTTAACAGATGGACAGGACGAGGTAAAGCCCCCTGCAACCATTCTGCAGCCACTCCATTGCTAAGGAGTCATAAGAGTTATGGCTGACAGGCTCTTAGTAGTTTTTTTCATGCATTCCTTGACCATCTCCACTTCTCCTTTCCCTCACTCGCTATAGCTTTTGTTAATCAATGCTGACATAAGCAGAACAACCTCTGGTCTATGTTTGTGTCCTGATTAAACTCCCCTCATGAAAAGCTTGCGACCTCTACAGAGAAAAATGAAGAAAGAGGAAATGTGTTAATATATTTAATACTTAGATAAAATCTGAAACATGGTGCTTTTAAGGCGGAGGATCATGGACATTTCCTGATGATAAACAACCGTTTTATTCATCTGCTCAGCACTTCTGTGCAGCGTTTCCTGCTACAGCAGGTGTTCATTCACTTGATGAGCATTAAAGAGCAGCATGTTACTGTGGGTGAGAAACGTGATTTCATTAAAAACGCCTATGGCTATGATTACATACATAATACATTTTTGTCAAATAATTCATAACATAATGTGTTTAAAAAAATGCATTTTATTTTGTAATGTCCTTTTTATGATGGTAATAATTAAACGGTTCAATATTAACCGACAATGTTGATGGTTTAACACTCAGTTAATAATACAATAAAATATCTGAAAAAGGAGGAGCAACTTGGAGATTAGCTGGTCTATCTTAAAGAGGCCCTATCAGGCTTATTGGGTTTTCCCTTTCATGGAAGGAGTGTTGTATAGGTTTTTGAGCATTGAAATGTTCTGCAACGGCTAAAACCCCAAGGTTCCCTTCAGAGGGAGTAGTCCTTTGTTTACTTCCATGACATAGTGACATCACTATATAACAATTGTATTCTTTCTATTCTATTGGCTGGCGCTCTAACACATTGTACGTGATTGGCTAAGGAGCAAGATATCTCCAAGTGGTTGACCAATCACAACAGAGCCGCCGGCTAACCAATCAGAGCAGACATGGGCTCTTATTCCAGACATAGGGTGAAATTAGGTTCTGTAGCAAAGGCAATATGTATATAAAAATAAAACACTTTTGACAAAAATGATCAATTAACCAGGGGGGTTTACTGGTCAGAAAAAATATCCAAATCAGCATTGTCAGGCTTTTTAAAAGTCTATTTTAAAAGAGTATAGCGACATGACTTATGGCAAATAATTATTATAAATTTTTATATATAAGTCATTGAGCACCAATAATTTAGTATTTGTTTCAATCCACCTCTCTGAATGTGGGGGACATTTTGATTTCATGTAATGAAACAATGAAGTTGTTGCTTTAACTGAAGTGATAGGTACGGAAATTGCGTATAGATGTGTAGTCAAGGCAAGGTAAGTTTATTTATATAGCACCTTTCAACACAAGGCAATTCAAAGTGCTTTACAAACATGAAAGACATTCAGAAAATGGCATTTAAAAACAGTCATTTAAAAGCAAAGATAATAAAATAAGCATTAAAAGACAAAATACATGAATAAAAGTTACAGTGCAGTGTAAGATATAAATAGTTCATAGCAGCGGCAAAAAGAAAAGTCTTCAGCCTGGATTTAAAAGTAGTAAGAGATGCAGCGGACCTGCAGGTTTCCAGATATTTGTAGCATAATAACTGAACGCTACTTTTCCATGTTTAGTACTGACTGGGGACAGAAAGCAGACCAGTCCCTGAAGACCTGAGAGTTCTGGATAGTTCATACTGTAGCAGTAGGTCAGAAATGTATTTTGGGCCTAAACCATTCAAAGTTTTAATAAACCAGCAGCAGTATTTTTAAATCAATTCTTTAAGGTAACGGAGTAAACCACCTTAAAGTAAGAACGAGCAAGTCAGTCTCCCAGCAGTCAAACAGATCAGCTAATTACAGAGACGAGATTGTACAGTAATAAACTCTCCAAACTCTGATTACCAGTCGGATGACAAGGGTGAAATCTCGAGGGCAGTAAAACGAGATGGAAGAACGATGATGAGATAATCCCTAAATTGGAATATGTGGCCTATCTTTCTGTCCAATGGTGCAGATGAGATGGAGGAATAGAGCATTATGTGTTCAACTCCCCCTCCCTGGAGCTGGAAGGTACAGAGATGACCGTCTACTCCTGTCCATCAGTGTCTGCCAGGCGCTGCTCTCTCTGTTTCACCTCCCAGAACTTTTCCTCTGCTTCTACTCCCGGGCTTTAATTAAGCCTTAGGCACTACTAGGCAGCTTCTCTCTGAGCATAAATACATAATAAACATGAGAACAGATAGGAATATACAGACAGGTGGACAGAAAGGCTCATAAAAGTCATGTGCCACACACACGCACACAATAAGATACAATCAGTGGAGCTGCACAGAATAGCACATTAACACAATTCATTTGAATGTAACACAGATACAACTGAGGTCCCAGGGTTTCTCAGTCCAGCTAGTCAGTTAGTCGTTGTCTGGGCTCCACCGCCTCTGAATATAAAGCATTATGGAAGCTTTGCTTTACACCCCTCTATTACGAGCCCAGCAGCATGTATAGCATACATATGGGGGAGTATTAAATGTATCGACCATTAACCAGGGACAGGGATCAGACAATAATTTGATGGGCAGTGTGTGGGGAACATGACTCCAACACAGACATGCAGAGATATATGTTAGTTAGCTGGTATTGTCCCGGCACAAGTCTCACTGACAAGGTGAGGGAAGCATGCTCCGAGACTACATTATAACCCCCGATCACACGCAGCCCTTGTTTCCAGCACCTTCAGACTCCATCATTACCTATTCAGAGCCTATTCCACGGGACTGTCATGGGACTCATTACTCCGTTGCTTTGTGAGGCTGCAGACAGTCGTGCGGCTGTGCGGTGGGTAAGAGAGAGAAGGAGTACACTGACCCGGGGCACAGCGCTGACATGCAGTGTCTATCAACACACTCAGAGTACACAGGGTTTGACCGCACTAAGGGAGGTTTAGAGGTAGAATAGTCAACCTACTGCTCAGGGCTGGACTCCATGCAAGCTGCAATATCGTTTTGGAGATGGTGTGAAGAAATGCAAAGCTTCTCCCAATGTATACTGGGAAAAAAAGACAATATTAAAGGACAGATAGTATTTTTTTCAAGCCTTCCTTTAAGGCACAATAAGTAGGATTTTACTGTTGTGGTTTGTAAACACATCATTCAAAGTTGTCCCCTTTCCCCAGCTCAATAAAGGTAGGGGTTGAAAGCCAACCCTGAGAGCTAAGTGTTTTTGAACCAGCTTTGCCTTAAATACTGATTTTTGAACTAAAAACATTTGAAAAGCGGCCCCTCATCTGAGCCATTTAAATTAATTGGGTATATCCAATAAGTCCTCCATAATAAGCAAGGGAAATTAAACAAACAAGAAGCTGTTCTTGGTGCTAGAACAAGACTTTTGTCATCCTAACTGTAGGAGAAAGTTGTTTCTTAACGTAGTTTCTACCGCTATTGACATAATTTTTGGAAGGGCAGTTCAATCCCCTTATACATGTAACATTAGAAAGAAATCTTGCACAGCCTGTGTGGACCAAATGAATATGTATAGCCACCATTATCCATTTAAATGTAAATTGTAGCATGTGAGTACTGCGGATAGACTTGGACAAAATGTGTTTGCAAGCACATCTGTCAGTGAACCTATTTCTCTAAGCTATCAGTGTGTGACTGTGTGGGTGGAGTAAAGAGGGAGACAACTGTGGTGTCACAAAGTGACGTTTTGACGATGAATTCTCCTCTAGAGTTCCTCTCCTTCTCCTCTTTTCTCTTACCACCAAGTTCTCATGTCTAGGGGACACTGGGCAATTTCATATCAAACATGCGCCTAGCAATGGACCCAGTTGGTAGAACAAACCAGATATTAACAGTAATAAAAAGGAAACAAATGTTAAAATAACAGAACATAAGAGAAACATTTTTACAGGAACTTGCTGAGATGGATGTGAACGTGCACACATCCATATAGAGAACACACATGCATGCAATCACAGCCAAACTCAACTTGGCCGCACACACATACACACAAACACACACAGCCCTGTGTTATATGATCCAGAAAGAGCAGGATAATGGAAAGCCCTGGGGGTCTGAGAGGATTGTGTCTTCTCCCTAGCTACGACTCTCCACTGTCTGCTGCCCTACAATCCCTCAGACCACTCCACTGAAACCTTCAAGCTTTAAAATGCTGCTCATGACAGCAGTGTTGCTGCAACAAAAAAAAGGAAACTCACATCTTTAAAAAAAAAGCTATTAATTGAATCTGTATCTATGGAGTCGCTACTCTATGTTAACTATTGCTGTGATTATGCAATTTCTTATCGTGCTGGTTTGGAATTTAAATGAATAATAATAAGATTAAGTTGGATAGTTATCGAAAGAATCCTGCATTTCAAATCTTAGAGACGAGAGGAGATGAGACCAGGCTCGCTTTTAACCCGCCAGCTATCACAGAATATTTCCTGCTCCATAGATCCAATTCCTTTAGTGGCGACTAGCTCATGATGACACAAAATTAGCCCACCTCAATTAGTGCCACCATTAGTGGCTCATGAAACAGGTGTGCCATCCATACATCAGAGACCACTTGAAAATGTCACAATATATACACACAGATCAGCTCTGTGATCAGACCCCCTGCCCCCTCTGTTTTCCTGCATCTCTTATTTTCTCTCTTCCTCTAATAGAGATTAATATAAAACCGCCACCTTATAAATTCTGGATCAAATCGAGTGCGAAAACAAAGAATTTTCAACTTAACTGATTAATAAAAAAAACACTCTCTCTATAGCTGGGGTATTCAACTAAAATTCAACGAGGTCCAGTTAGAGAAAATCTCTACCCATGCAAAGGTCCGGAACATCAAAATGTCTAACTTTATGAATTAGTGTGATATAAATTGAAGTAGCCTGTAGCATTATCAACATCTGCATGTAATCAACAACTGACTGCCAATCAAATAAAGAAAGTACAATTCTAAAACAACTATTTATTGTCAATTAACATTAAATACTGTGGATATGTGTAATGTTCCTCTCGGGCTGCATTTAAAAATAAAATAGAGAAAATAAATAAAATAGCTTTTGAAAATGTGTGCATCTTAAAAGTGCTTTATTTTAGATAAATAAAATAAAGTGTAGCAGCAGCTTGAGTTTCCCTTTTTCTTTGTTAACCGTTTCACATCATGGCTAAACTGTTTCAGACGATTATAGAACAATATCAGTCTTTACACATCATAACAATTTAACAGTTTTAAAGTTTCTCTTTCTTTCCCTCTTATATTGCAGTCCCTCATTCACTTTTTTTTAAATTCAGTTCGAGAATTGAGCTCGAGCTTGTCCTGCCAGGAGTTTAAATCTGGGCTGAAATGGTGTCAGGGCCATTATCATACACACATGCAGGTGCTCATTGGTTAGCCTCGGTTAGCCTGCCCGGGAAGGATATTTAGTTTTAATTTTGATCCTGGTGGACTGATCATATTGGGCTCTGAGACTGCTTATTTTTTGTGGCCTCAGTTCTGACTTGAGAGGGAATGTTTGGTCAAACACTTTTGTCTCATAGTGGCGTTTTGGCACTTTTAATGAGCACCACGGTCTCTGAATGAGACACACTGGTTCTGTGCTCCCAGTGGGCAGGATGAACATGAATGAGTCCGTCCACTCAGGGTTAAAAGCTCTGTTCTCACTGTCCACTTTCCTCTTCTTGGAGAGCGCCATGTGTAATTATTAGTCTATCCCTGTCTGCCGCTAACACGCCTGTTCACTCTCCTCTCCGCTTCTCTCCCTGTATCGCAAATTATTCTCTTCACTCACTTTCCTCTCCGCTTCTCTCTGCCGCGTTATCGTCTCTTCTTCTGTGTTTCTCTTCCTGTATCGCTCACTAGTCTCTTTCGCCCCCTGTCGGCAGCGGTTTAAAATAGAATCGCCCCGTCAAAATTGAAATCCCCTATTAATGTATCGATTATAGGTCCGGGTCCGTATAGGTCGGCGTCCGGATCCGGACCGCGGTCCGCCTGTTGCCGACCCCTGCTCTATAGAGTATATAAAACCGATTGACCTGTTGTTAGGTGTGATCTTTTTAAATTACCCACTCAGACTTTTTCAGACCACATTACCAAGGTGTTATGGCTTAATGACATAATATGCTATTTCTGCACTGGCTGGATTTAATCAAATATGAAGGAAATATCTCAGAAAACAGTAAAGTGACATTTTGTATTTGCTCCCACACTTTAAAACTGAACAAAACGTTACTAGATTCATGTACTTTTTTTTGAGAATATATTACTTTGATGTACTTGACTTGATGTTTGTCACTTGTGCTGTAGTGGTATTGTTCTAGTTACACAAAACCGAAGTCACAGGCCAACAACATGAACAGCATCCAACCCCCAGTCCAAGTTTTATTTTTGTAGTCAAGTAAAAGTCCCACATATTATTTCAGCACACCAGGGAAAAATAGAAAATACAATTGATCACAGAAGGATGGATTTCTCTTTGCGATGGCTGAGGCTTCTGTTAAAGGTGATGATAGCAGACTTTCTTTTAATTAATAGTTGGTAGAAATTCAATGCACAAAGGATTTTAATACAACAATGGGATTATAGTAAATCAAAGACTAATAATTATATAGTACAGCCAATAAACGAGTATGTTGGGTCTAATAAAAAAGTCTTATTAAGTCAGATTTCATATGACATTTCAGCAAATCAATGTTCTTTAAAGGACAAATAACCACGTTTTCCTAGTTTTCATATGGGTAGTAAAATAGGTCTCAAGTGTAAATATACTAATTATTCAAGGCATAATTCATACTTGAGAACTGTGTACATTCAAAATACTATGAATAGGAGTCTGTCTTTCAGAGTGACCACATGTCACCTTGACTTACAGTATAAGTCACAGTGAGTTATCTCACAGACACAGTTTTATTTGGAAATGTTTTACCGTCAGGCATTTTCATGTGCATGTGCTTAGTTCTGACAGTTTCACATTAATGGAGCTGAGATACTCTACACCAGGGGTGTCAAACTCAAATACACAGTGGTTACGGACTAGTTGAGGGCCGGACTGGTACATTAAATAATCAATTGCATTCATCAGCTTAAACAGCTTAAAAAAAACTATTTTCCTCGAAGAAAAAACCAAACACGCCCTGTTGTCGCAAGAAAAAAAGTGCAAAAGGAAACATCTATTGAAACTCAGTTTGCTGCTCTGTGATGCTAGTTCAAGCGGATACTTGGCATCTCATCTTGGGTGCAAGTTAATCATTGTTGGGGTCAGGCTCTGTGCTGAGGAAATCCTCAGGATTGAGTGAAGGTGTGCGTGCAACATACCGGCGGTATCTAATAGTAATTAGAAATTATCCTGCGGGCCGAAATTAAAACCACCACGGGCCAGAATTGTGTTAGGTCTAACTCTTAGTGTATTTAATTTTGCTCCACTCAACGGTCCGTCACAGCGGACAGAGCTGTGATCATGCAGAGCTGTGTGTTCTCCATCAGCAGCAGTGGCGGTTCTACAGTGGCAGCTGCCACCTCAGAAAAATTCCTTGCCACCCCAGCTGCCACCCCAGTTGGCAGCTTTGTTTTGAAAGAAAAGTTGTGGCTCATCGGACATTTATGAGAGAAAATCTCTTATGTCCGAGTGCAAGTAAATGCAGCACAAGACATGAGCGTGGAAATATGATTGGCGGCGATTTCATTTGAACGGGGGGACAGCGCAAAACGAGAAGCATTTCGGATCCAAGTAGACTGAAGGAATGAGGTATTTGCGGTCAGGGTATGGCTGGGGTAGGCTACAGCCATACCAAGAAATGGCTTAGCAAAATAAAGTCTGTCAACTCGCACGGAGTAAATTGCACAGACAGCATTTAGTAGTAAGATTGATTTCAGTAGCCACTTGTCTGGAAATACCGAAGAATAGAAACGGTTTTGAAAACTTTTGTCACGTAGTGATCGTCTTCTCAATAGAACATATTTGATAATGTCTTCTGGCCAATCAGAATCACGATAACGGCGTGGTGTTGTTGCAGGAAGTCCCGACGGAGAATACTTTTGCTGTTGTACATCTCTATATACATCGATACAACATTACGTGTTGATAGAAATCAACCCGTAATGAAATAAGAACCCACGGTTTGATTGATAGGTGTGTGGGCTGTCTTTCATTTTGACACACAGAACAATGGGGGCTATCCACCCTTATCCACAAGTCATTCACACAGCCTCTTCCCTCTTCTCTCTGTGAGGAGCAGCAGGTTCAGCTTTCAGAACAACGTAACAAAAAACTAAAATGGCATTCATTTTTTTTAAATATGCCCTGTAGTAATAGATTTACTTATTTGTCTTCTCAAGAGAGTACCAGAATGTGTGTTTTATGTTAGTATTTCAAAAAATCCCCCAAATGTGCCTTTTTATTTCATACAGTTCAATTTGGATTGAGACAGGGAAATAATCTAAACCTCACGCGTGGCGTTTCACTGTCAAGGGGAGCGTGTATGTAATTACATTGCAAATACTGACTTGAGCCCCACCACTGTAGCCCTACCATAGATTACCCGACACAAATACTCTGGCGACGCCCCTGTTTGCGGTCTACAATGACAGAGAAGAGCCTGTCAAGTTTGGCTGTACTCAGCATTGAATCAAAACGCACTAAAGCTTTCAATCTTAATAAGTTTGTGAGGCGTTTTCCTGATCAAGATGGTAATCACCGGGCTAAAATCCTTGATTATGCGGGCTAAAATCCTTGATTATGCGATCAAACATGCGGGGTTTTATGTGATTTTATGCGGTGAAATTGCGGGAAGTGGCGAAATATGCGAAAAAAATAAATATTGGGCTGTCTTATTTATTTATTCTCTCTCACACACAACCTGCCACTAACGTTAAACCCCTTTACTATTCAATTAAACACATTCAATGTTTATTTATTATAAAAGCAATTGGGCTATTTTAATCACACTCTCTCTCTCTCACACACACACACACACACACACACTTCTCCGCCTCATTCTGTTTTCATTTACTCGTTCGTTATCTGTCCAGCTTCAATCTTGTAGGCTACTCACCTCGTTTCTTGTAGCCCTCGAAAGGGTTTTGGAGGTTGATGCCTCGGTGAACGTGAGTTGTTTGGCTTTCTTGTCCGCAGCAGCAGAAAGCATTTTCGAATGTTTGAATGAATCAAAGTGGGTCGTCACCGTCGATGTTCTCTTATGCTCCAACACAGTTGCACGGGGTGCAGAAAAGTTTCCCCCCAGACATTGGGGTACTGCTTTGCCCGGTCTTTAGCAGAAATGTTCGTCGGTAAATGAGATGGATTAGATTTTTTCCTCTTGGTGAAGAGAAACTCTCGTGTGAGCTCCACACGTTTACTCTAAGGTGTTGTTTACCTTCTGTGATGCGCGAGCTGATGACGTCGCACATCATCATCACTTCACGTCAAGACGAGTTAACTTTTTTTTTAAAACTTTGTGTGGAAAAATGAGGGGATTATGCGGCCTTTTGATAAATATGCGGCTTTTTAAAAATATGCGCCATTTTGCTGATTATGCGGTAATTTCTGCGATCGCAGAATCGCGTTTTTCTGGAGGGTCTACTTATTGCAGCAGTCTTCATATATTTGGTACCCCTGCTGGGCTAAGAGTGAAACAAACTCATTCAGTTAAAATGCATTAAATGATGTGTAAATCATATGTAAGGCTTTACTGATGTGCCACAATAATGTCACCTAATGTTATTGAGTTAAAATATCAATATTGTGGTTTTCCAAGTTAACATTGATTGATATGACTGCGATTAAATCAGCATATACTTCTGCCAGGGGATGCCACCCCTGAAATTCTCCTGCCACCCTCTTGCCACCCCATGAATATTTTTCTAGATCCGCCCCTGATCAGCAGCAGCTGATCTGATCTCTGATCTCTCTCTCGCGTCCGGTTAAACTTCACTCGCGTTTATGTGCAAATCTATAAGATCTAGCTAGTTCTAGTTAATTACATGACTGCCTGCTTATCAAAGAAACTAAACCATAAGCGTTGCTTGGAAACGGCTTGTGGCTGCAATGTATAGCGCAGCATTATGCATATGTTTAATGAGGGATCAAAATCCCATGCTCATAAAATGCTCGTATTTTTTGTTCTCTTCATTCCCCACCCCCCAAAGTAAATAAATATACACATTTTAGGAAAAGTAACGAAGTTTGAGCAGTGTGGGTTTTATATGAACAGAGTTACACATAGTTTCAAAACGCGAAGTGTAATAACTGCAGTTTACCTCCCTGTTACAAAGATCCTCAGTGAAGCACAAGCCCATGTTTCTCACTACATTGTAAGTACAACTTATTAAAAAGATCAGTTCAATGCAACTAATGTCGTCTTAGTGTTATTGCATGATATTAAAATTGGTTTGCCATGAATTTAGTGATGGATTGTAAACATTGGGAAAGGTAGCATTTAAGTGTTCCTCAGTTACAATGTTGTTGTTTTAATAAATCAGACACTGATGGTGCAGCAGCACTGTACCTCTTTATATACCCTTATATACTGTAGGCATCTTTTCCCGAACAAATAGTTTTTGCGCTGATCAGGGGGTACTTGGCTGAAAAAAAATTCCGAAGGGGGTACATTATTGAAAAAAGTTTGAGAACCACTGCTCTACACTGTCAAACAGGAAAGCCCGGCTGCATTAACACATTTCATCCCAAAATGTGTGTGTTTTGGTCACCCCCTTTGCACCTCATGAAACACCCTCACATATCTCACAAAGATGATGCCACAGTTTTAATAGCCAGCTCTCTTTTGTGTTGAAAACACAACTTTAAATATGGGACTTTTGTGACAAAGAAACAAAGTAATCACTATTAAACTACCATACTTCATTTATTTGCTTTAAAAACGATTGGTTATACCTGTAGCTGTTAGCAGACTCTGTACCTCACTTTCTGACAGTGCACCTCTCTTGTTGGTGTACTGTTCCTGAGAGTGTTTTTAGAGGGGTGCATTGAGCACAAGGGACACATTGGTGTGGTTTATGTTGCACCTGCACATCTCTATTCTCACATATGTTTTACTTTCCTTCAATTTAACAACATACTCTACTCTCACGTCTTCTTCAACCTATTTTCTCACCTTTCTCTCTCTCTCTTTATCTCTCTCTCTCTCTCTCTCTCTCTGTCTCTCTCTCTTACACTTTCGGGCCCTTCACTTTCTGAGATTTCAGGTAATTCGCTTTAGAGGATCTCATTCTGTCAAAAAGAATATTAACATTGAGTAAACCCGCAATGTTAGGAATAAAGCAGTCAAAAGGTAGTTAATAATCTACAGCAATATTAAAAAGCTGCATTGTTCGTAACATAATTCTTCTGTCAGATAGCTCTGACACACGTGCCTCTGTAACACCACAGCATTTGACACTCATAAACAAGATAACAAATGTGCTTTAACACGCAGCCAACCTTTATGTTATGTTATCTATGTTATAAGGTTTTACAGGCTTACAAAACAAGTTAGATGTTGTATGTTCTTAAGTAAAGGATTAGGAAATATGACCTTTCTCTAAAGCCATAAAAGGTATAATCTCTTAGAGAATGACTGTTTCACTGTTATTGATTCTTCCAGATCCCCCCCAAAAAGGACTCGGCTCTCTTAACAAAACAACACCAGGTAGGAGACTGTCAAAAGTCTGTGAATCCACACACAAAACCAAATGTACCAAAAAAAATTGTGCCTCCCGAGAACCTCAATATATAAACTTTTAACATAGAGTTTAAAGCTACAAATAAAAGTTAAGTAATGAAAATAATGCAGTTGCAGAACATTTTCAACCTCACCTTCTAAAATGAAATAATATTCCTCAGTAATGAGATTCAGAATGTGACAGAGATTGACAGGAAGAATGGCAAACACCCTTTTATTTTATGGCTGTTTATGACCATGATTTACTCATGTAACATACCTCCTACTGAACATTTGCCCAGAATTCTGCAACTGAAAATCCTCTCAAATGTTGAAAAAAGTTGCTGCTAATTCTCCTTACTCATTTGAAATTGCATCATGGCTCTCTACTTTCTTTCTCCTCCATTATCTCAATTTCTTACCACCATATATAACTGTATATACCTCCTGCTGCATTTTAGCCTGCTCTCTTCACTTCTACACATCCTGATCCCTCTTAAACGTGTCAGACTCTGGATCGGCTCCCCAAGGAAAACCAATGCCACCAATCTGAAAACTGAGCATCATGCCTGAATAGCAGGTGATGTGGACGGAGGGAGGAGAGGGTAAGACGAGAGTGTAGAGTGGCTCAAGTGAGGGCGTGTGAGAGAACACCGTGACATACCATAACTTTGGAAATGTGATTGCTGGCAGATGATTGTTTTAAAGGGAATGGCTCTTAACAAGCTCCCAGGGTGCCAAGTAAAGGGGAACCCGGCTCCGTGCTGATGGGAAGACACCAAGGAGCTCATTAGGAGCCACAGCCCTGCTGACCTGCCGTGTCCGGCCCTCACCTGCTCCATCCACATCTCAAACACAAGCATAGGACCTGAGCATTGCCCACCCATTCCCAGCAGGGAAGTGTTTGGGTTGTTGGTAGGTTGGTGGTGTCTCTGTGTGTAATTGCTTACTGTGTAGCAAAGCCATACTGTTTGTTGTGAGCGCCAGTGGCGTTTCCATATGTGCAAAAGTGGTGGGGCACAAAAAACGTAGATGTCTATATATAAGCTTCTGCAGAGAGGTTCATGGCTGGCGAGGCACTGGCACTGACTCTTCAGGTTTACAAATATTATATTTTGACCTAAATCAAAATATAATATTTTCAAAAGCTTTTTTTGTCTGATGCTTCAATTAATTTTAACAGACAGTTCAACAGGATACCCAAAAAATGTAATTTTATCATTTAAATATTGAATTGTTCTCTCAGTAAGATCCCATTTTCAATAAAATTGTGGTCTTACCTTGACTTGAAGATGAAGTCCATTTGCCTGTCTTTCTGGACAAAAATCTCTATTACTTTTTGTAAAAGTCCTCCTATATTCTTGTAGTTTCAAAAGTCTATCATAAATCTAATCGATATATTTATGATTCGAAAATGATAAAAGTAGGATATTATCTGGCTGAACAAAACGTGCATTTATCTAACAGGTACGTTTCCCACAGATCTTATTTTGAGCTATTTTCTAAAATCCTATGGAGAAATCTCGTTGCTTTTTTTTGGAGGGAAGCCATGCGCAGCTTACTTCCTGGTTTTAGGACGCGTCTCTCTCCTCCTCTTCACACACCACACTTTTCGCGGCACACGTACTTACAGCCAATCAGCTCTGAATTATGTGAGATGACGTATGGTGGGGATGGCAGCTCTATGCCCCTATGGTCATTATTTGTTTCCACACACATTAAATAGGAAAATACTCTGAGCATGCGCAGTGTAGTTTTTACAGTCAGCGTTCACTTAGACAGTGAGAGGGAGGGGCAGGATCGGGTTTTGTCCCACATGGCTCTAAACAGCTCAATAGGCACACACTGTAGACACTAATTAGAAAAACACATACTAAAACAGCAATGTACAGACGAATCAGATGATTAAACATGATCTTAAAATATATTTTATATATATTTTCATTTATTTTTTGCATTTTGTTGTAATCATTATTTTAATACTTTCTGCTGACACTAGGTGGGGGTGTGCCTTCCCCTAATGACCAGTCGCCTCTGGTGAGCGCCAAACGCATTAGCATTGTGAGTGAGCTTCCATCTCAGGTCCATCATGATAAATTCACGGTATACAGCCTCATGGTAACTAGAAACTATGGACACTGTTTCAGGTGGACTGTAGCTATCGGCTTTAAAAAAGAAAATCTGTTTAATTCATGGCTGCAGATATCCTTTTTTCTGTCATTAGTCTTTCTGTATGTTGTACAGTTCATGGTGTATGTCTTCTCCAGTCACAGAATCACTCTTGGCCTACAAACACATTTAATTGCTTGTGCCGTATGATATAAAGGGTTCAAAGTCTTTGATATAAATAGCAAAGAGAAACACACTGGAACATCGTTAGATGCATTTTCAGTTGCAAATGTGCAGTGGGTGTATTTTTTCCAACAATGCAACAGGCAGCTAAGGGCCCTTTTGTACAGAAGTTGTTATCATAGACCTTTCAACCAGTACTCTGCCATTCAGAGGTCACAGCTGCTATTTGAAGCTGTTGATTAGTTACCAGAGGAAATGTATTAACTATTGCGTCATGAACTCACTTCCTTCGTATTATTGTGGGTGGTTCTGACGCTGACCGGCCCGACCAAGCAAGGAGGCAGAGGCAGAGAGTTCAAATATAACCCGGTGTGGGCATTTATTAAATCATGGGCACATGATTCACAGCCTCAATATGACTGTTACCCGTGCACACAGTCACCAGCAACAAGGATCTCACACACACACCAACAGGAAAACAGAACCTAAATACACACAGGACTAATCAAACCAACAAGACACAGGTGAAGGGGGAGGAGACAACACAGGGCGAACACAATCAGCAGCAACAGACAAGACAGGAGGGGGAACACTTTTCAAACTAAAACACCAACGAAGCTATACAATCCGTAACGGAGGCCGAGATCTATGGCCCCAAAGATCACCTCCATTACAGTGGTCAATAATCCATATACATGTTGGTTATAATAAAAAATGTTGGTTGCTGTTGTAATACAAAAATAAATAGAGAAGTAACCATCATTTAGAGGGGATTTTATTGCACCAGAAAATTGTGCTTTCATTCTTACATAAAGCTCCAGCCAGGTGTTTGGCTTAGTAAAGAAAATATTTCTCTCTTTTCACAGAAATCCCCTGGAAGCTAAACCAGCATATAAACAAACAGCAAAACATTTTTTTGGAAAAGGCGTTAAACAAACAATTTTACAACACAATAATGATGTTCATCAATCTGGAGCTGTACTCATGTTGGTTTTGAGCCCTGTGCATTTAAAAGGACAACAACTTGATACATATCATGTTAAATAATCTCTATATTGTAAGGTTATACAGTATAGTACAGTGTATGTGTATACATGTAAATCTCTGAAAAATGTGGCATCAGTTTAACCCCACTAAAGTGAACTAAAATGCCCTAACCTCTGCAGTATATAAGTAGTAGATTGAGATTGTGGGAAAAAAGTAATCCAGTCTCTTTCCTCCCTGTTTAAAGAGTAATAATTAGCGCCAGGTTGACACCTAGACCTGCTTCGAGGTGGCAACCTAGAGGAGGTTCACACTAATCAGCCCGGTGTGAAGTTATTAGCCTTGCCTGTCTTCTTGGACCGCCTCATTAAACAGCTCACCAACCATAACTTTACCTGAAGTCCCTGAACCTGATCCTCTCCTTTAGGATTTCCATGATGTTATCGGCTCCCTGGGCATTATTCACAACTCTCGAGTCCCAAGAAATTGGTGCCTAGAATGTACAGATCTAGATACAGAATCCAAATGTCTAATGACATGTTCAGGCTAGGTGGCATCCGCCTGAGACAACCTGATCTCACCAGAATGCGTGACTCCAACACGACTCCTAAACACCACAATACTGGTGGAGTCACGAACTTTGTTACATTTACGTGTCGGTAGTGATGGCAGTTTGACACTGAAGCTTTGAACGGAGCTTCAACCCTGGACTTCCTATTCCATAGAAGCAGTGCTTCGAAGCTTGCTTCAAATCACGTGACATATGACGTCCGATGCAGCAACTGCTTCAAATCACGTGACATGTGACGTCCGAAGCAGCAACTGCTTCATATTCTGAATTAATCACTTGACTGGTTCGCACATGGGTTTGCGGTCCATTCACGCGATTCAATGCACTGCCTCGTCTCGATTCTGACAGGTGACAGGTTGAAACAGTTTCAAATTTGAGTGCTTCAACACTTTATGACCGCTCTAAACAATGCACAATGTGTGGGTTGTTGTCGTAGTTTGCGTTGTTGCATTGAGTTGTTGTTGGTATTGCATTTGATATCATTATAGAGCAAGCCAGGAAGAAAGATAGGTCGTTCTGGCTCGGGAAACACTTCAAAATGTGGAGAAGTTGTAAAAAAAAAGACAATTATCAGTAATATAAAAACTAGGGCCGGGACTTTAACGCGTTAATTAAGATTAATTAATTACACAAAAATGAACGCGTTAAAAAAAGTAACGCATTTTAATCGCACTTATTTTTGCACAGCGGAACGTTTCTCACTGGATGAGTTTCAGGCATACCGATTATACTGGAGCACCAACTAACGTTCATGACTTCAGCATGGGACTTCAAACAACAACAAACCACGGTGAACAATAGTCAAACATGAACGAACAAGCTGATGAGACCGCTTTGGTCGGCCCCGTGGATGGGACATTTTGTTTTAAAAAAACGGACGGATGGAAGCGTCGATAAGTGCACGGTCGTGTGCAAATTATGCAAAAAAGAATTTGCATATCACCGCAGGACATCAAGCCTAAAGTATCACCTAAATGCAAAGCATGTAGCAGCTAGCGTGGACGTTAGCCCGACTCCGAGTGCAAGGAACCACACCCTGACCCAACCCACACTCAACCAGATGACTGGTTAGGGTTAGGGTCCACGTCTGAGAAAATAACCAACTCCCTGGCTCACTGGATTGGGCTCGACATTAAGGACTGCCCGATGGCCCGGGGCCATCTAGTATTTATCTCGGGCAATGAAGCCTCACCTGCTGGGTGCCCGATCGGGCAATCTATCATGCCAGTATCATGCAGCTCGCGGATCCAGTAATGAGTGACCCGACAGTAAAACTAAACATATCTATAACTAGTTTAGGTAGTTTGAGAGGTAATTAAAATAGCTACGTGTGATATTCTAACCTGAAGTGTGTGTTTTGGTCCGCTCACCGCTGCATGTGGCTATGCAGAGCTGCGTGTCGACTCGTCAGCAGCAGCTGATCTCGCTCTCCCGTCAGATTAGACTTCACTCACGTTTATGTCCATATCGATCAGATGCAGCTAGTTCTAGCTAATGATATACCTGCTTATTAAAAGACAACAACACAATAAGTGTCGCTATGCAACTGGATGAGGCCACAAAGTATACCGCAGCATTATGCATTTGTTTACATGCCCACCGGAACCCCGAGGCATTACCAACAGATCAACGCACAATCAACCCATCCAGGACATCTCTTTCTCCACATTAAGTGTTAGACATTAGAGTTGACTATTCTTGTCTGTCACATACTCTTCTTGTCTGTCACATAAGTGGCGCAACTGAAGCGGTATTACGCTAAAGGGAAATCATTTTGACCGAAGATATTTAGATTTGCCGGCTAACGGGAACTCTGACGTGTGCTTCGCGGATGCGCTCGGCTCCTCTCGACTGCTGCTCGGGTCTGCTCGGTCAGCTTCCGGATGAGGAGGCATTCGTTCGACCAATTTACAGTAGTTAACATTACAAACATACATAATGTGGCCCTGTGCTTAAAAATGCGATTTTTAAAAATGCGATTTTTAAAAATGCGATTTTTAATGTGGCGATGTCCTTCGCGCAGCTGGTTTAAAGCCCGGAATGGATGTATTTTAATCATTGCTTTTCAACTTTAATCACTGATAAAAGGCCCTCTCCTCCAAAAAAAATGTCCAGCACTCTCTAGTCTCTTCTCAATAACCCAATACACACAATTCCATCCATCCATCTTCTCCCGCTTATCCGTGGTCGGGTCGCGGGGGTAGCAGTTCCAGCAGAGAGCCCCAAACTTTCTTTTCCCTGGCGACATCAACCAGCTCTGACTGGGGGATCCCAAGGCGCTCCCAGGCCAGCGAAGAGATATAATCCCTCCACGTGGTCCTAGGTCTACCCCTTGTTCTCTTCCCAGCTGGACGTGCCTGGAACACCTCCCTAGGGAGGTGGCATCCTAACTAGGTGCCCGAACCACCTCAACTGGCTTCTTTCGACGCGAAGGAGGAGCGGCTCAACTCCGAGTCCCTCCCTGATGACCGAACTTCTCACCTTATCTCTAAGGGAGACACCAGCCACCCGGCGGAGGAAACCCATCTCGGCCGCTTGTATCCGCGATCTCGTTCTTTCGGTCATGACCCATCCTTCATGACCATAGATGAGGGTAGGAACGAAAATGGCCCGGTAGACAGAGAGCTTTGCCTTCCGGCTCAGCTCCCTTTTCGTCACAACGGTGCGGTAAAGAGACTGCAATACCGCTCCCGCTGCTCACACGAGTCATCTTCTTTGAACCAACCCCACTCGGACGGACACTGAGGCTCTGGCTGGCGGACTATTGCCTGGCTCCAAATGTGTCCTGCTTCATATGCAGCTCGCTTGGCATGTTCCTTGAGTGCTTCTTGTGTTGGTGGAATTAAATCATATGACCTCTGCTTTCGTGCAAAGAGAGAAAGCCTCGCCTCATTCACAGACGCAACTGAACTTGATCTGTCATACATCAGGACCACACATTTCTCCAGGATTTGTAGATCAGATTCCTCAATCTTTGATGGGCACTGACTGAGTTTCGTGAAGATGACTGATGCTTCATTGCATACATTCCATGTCTGCCATGCTGTCTTTTTCACTTTGCCATTGAAAGATGATACAACATCACAACCGGTGAAGGCATGGAAGAAGAGCATCCCACTCGTTTTCTCTGGTCCTATGGCAGACAAAAGTTCGTGGATAGGGATCCATCTCCTGTGCTCCCCTTTGCCAAATGCAACCCACATTTTCTCAAGACCTGTTGCGGCAAGAGAAGGCATAAGGGATATGACAATAACTACAATGTCCGTATCATTAGCTTCAATCATCAGAGACTTGTATCCCTTGGTGGCTGCATGCCGAGCATGTACGAATATTCGCGTGTCTGCTTCCTCATGGGTACATGGGGCCACTTCCTCCAGGTTAACGCTGGTGTCACTGGTGGTGGCAAAACTAGGACCACCAGGGTGGGTGGAGGGGGTCCGGAGCACGGGTCTTAGGCTGACAGCCCAGGGGCACGGCAGAGGACCAGGAAGGGGTCTCGGGCGGACGGCCCGGGGGCAAGGCAGAAGCCGAGAAGGGGGACTCGGGCGGACGGCCCGGGGGCAAGGCAGAAGCCGAGAAAGGGGACTCGGGCGGACGGCCCGGGGGCAAGGCATAGTCCAAGGTGGGGGACTCGGGCGGACGGCCCGGGGGCAAGGCATAGTCCAAGGTGGGGGACTCAGGCGGACGGCCCGGGGGCAAGGCAGAGTCCAAGGTGGGGCGGAGGCCAATCAGCTCCGGAGGACGAACAGGAACCGGAGCCGGAGGGACAGGCTTCGGCAGGATCCCCCACGGAAGAGGACCAGGAGTTGGCAGGACCTCCGACGAGACCGGTGCTGGCGGGACCTCCAACTGAACAGGACAAGGGGTTGGCAGGACCCCCGGCAGAAGACTTGACAGTGGGACCCCCAACGTGACTGGACATAGGGTTGGCAGGACCCCCGGCAGGAGAGTAGTCGGCGGGACCTCCAACGGCACAGGACCTAGGGCTGGCAGGATCTAGGGCTGGCAGGACCCCCGGCAGAAGAGTCGTCGGCGAGAACCCCAACGGGACAGGACACAGGGTTGGCAGGACCCCCGGCAGGAGAGTAGTTGACCGGACCCCCAACGGGACAGGACATGGAGCTGGCAGGAACCCCAGCGGAACCTCCAACAGCGCAGGATATAGGGTTGGCAGGACCCCCGGCAGGAGAGTAGACAGCGGGACCTCAAACGAGACAGGACAAAGGGTTGGCAGGACCCCCGACAGGAGAGCAGTCGGCGGGGCCTCCAACGGCACAGGACAAAGGGTTGGCAGGACCCCCGGCAGGAGAGTAGTCGGCGGGACCTCCAACGAGACAGGACAAGGAGCTGGCAGGACCCCCGGCAGGAGAGTAGACGGCGGGACCTCCAACGGGACAGGACAAAGGGCTGGCAGGACCCCCGGCAGGAGAGTAGTCGGCGGGGCCTCCAACGGCACAGAACACAGGATTGGCAGGACCCCCGGCAGGAGAGCAGACGGCGGGACCTCCAACGAGATAGGACAAAGAGTTGGCAGGACCCCCGGCAAAAGAGTAGTCTGCGGGACCTCCAACGGCACAGGACCTGGGGTTGGCAGGACCCCCGACAGAAGAGCAGTCTGCGGGACCTCCAACGGCACAGGACATGGGGTTGGCAGGAACCCCATGAAAGTGACCTGAGGAGGGACTAGGGAAGGGACGAGAGAAGGGACTACAGGAGAGAGGAGGGACCAGAGGAGGAACTAGAGAAGGAAACTCGAGAGGAGACTCGAGAGGGGAACTAGAGAGGGGACTCGAGGAGGGAACTGGAGAGGGGACTGGTGGAGAGACTAGAGGAGGGACTAGAGGAGGAACTAGAGAAGGGAACTCGTGAGGGGAACTAGAGAGGGGACTCGAGGAGGGACTAAAGGAGGGACTAGAGGAGGGAACTCGAGAGGGGACTGGAGAGGGGACTCCAGAGAGGACTAGAGGAGAGACTAGAGGAGGGACTAGAGAAGGGAACTCGAGAGGGGACTCGAGAGGGGAACTAGAGAGGGGACTCGAGGAGGGACTAAAGGAGGAACTAGAGGAGGGACCAGAGGAGGGACTAAAGGAGGGACTAGAGGATGGAACTAGAGAGGGAACTCGAGGGGGAACTGGAGATGGGACTGTGGCAGCTGGGTCCACATCTGGGTCTGGAACCAAGGCTGCTGGGACCGGGACTGGGACCAGAATTGAAGCCAGAATCCTGGCTGAAAGGTCCGGTTCAGGAGCCGGAAACATGGCTGTAAAGTCTGGTTCTGGAGCAGGGACCATGGCTGCTGGGCAGGGAACCGGAACACGGATCCATGGCTGTGTGGGGTGGTACTGGAGCACGGTACCATGGCTATGTGGGATGGTACTGGGGTACGGAACCATGGCTGCTGGGGCCAGAACTGGGTCCGTAGCCCTGGCTGCTGGGGGCTGAACTGGTTCTGGAACCCTGGCCCTTTGGGCTCATGCTGCCAACCTGGCCTTGCGACCCCTTCCTTTAGGAGCCGTTTGGAGGCTCCGTGGACCTCCAAAGGCCAGACGAGTACCAGCGAATGGCTCCTGGACAGTAGCAAACACTGGGTGAGAAGCAGGGGCTGACACCAGACGGACCACACCAATGCGTGTGGTGTCAAAATAGGAGTTGGGAGACCTGGGTCTGTCAGGATCGGGAAAACAAATTGTGAGGTAATCCAAAAGCCTGGCAGGTAAGAATTTCACCAAACTTTGATTCCTCAGTGTAAGGTGGACTGCTTCTGCCAGAGCAGCATCTCGCTGCTGAACCCTGACCGCTCCTATCCATTGATCAGAGCAGGTAGCCAAAGAAAAAGTAAAATCTAATAACTCCTGCTCAAAAGGATCTGCTGGGCCCATATTGTTGGTCGGTTCGTAATGTTACGGTGGAGCGAAGGTATTCTCCTTACTGTCGATTGATTTTACAGTGATATCTGCACTACTCATCAACTCAAAAACACCAAATTATCCTAATTACACAACATTTATTGGTTTGAATTGTGTGCAATGCTTTTGTATTTTCCCCCTTCGATTCGGAGAAACAAATATTTTTTCGGAGTTTTTGGATGGGAGAAGACACTACACTTCCCAGAATCCTCAGCTATCGTTTGGGACTACACCATTTGCAGCGCCATATATGGCGCTGACCATGTGCTCTGTTTGACAAACCCCGTGATCAGTCCTCAAGCTCTGTGATTGGTTGACCTCCAACTTTCCATATGAAAAAAAAACGTTTCGTAAAAGACAAAATCATACTTTATTCAGCAGTGCTTGCTTTACTCTTTGAAAGTCATCACATGAGTGCATTGTAATAAATGGTTTGGCTGCATTAAATATTACACATCTGTCGTATTCAGAAAAAATATTTGTTTCTCCGAATCGAAGGGGGAAAATACAAAAGCATTGCACACAATTCAAACCAATCAATGTTGTGTAATTAACAAGGATAATTTGGTGTTTTTGAGTTGATGAGTAGTGCAGATATCACTGTAAAATCAATCGACAGTAAGGAGAATACTTACTTCCGGTTGTAAAATTCTCCGTTATCCAATGGGAATGGACGCTCGTAATACAATACAGGGGACATGATCATTATCTTTTAAATAACGTTAACTAAAGGGAACAATCTATTTGACACAGCTGAAGCTCTGGTGTTCCTTAAAAACTAACTAATTTAATAAAAAATCACAGTTGCATTAGACACAATGCAGTTTTTTGAGAACAAAAATTCGTAAATAATGTAATTTTTACATTCTGACGAAAAATTAAAATTATTATGAATCCAAATAAAATAAAAGAAGCCTCCCGTGAGTTACTACAAGCTATAAAGTAGATTTAAAAAACGTTCTACAGAATAAAAGCTCACTGCGGGACGTTGTAGAAATGCGTGTGTGCACCACGACAAAGGAGCCTCATTCACTTTGAATAGGGGTTGTTTGCGTGGTGCCGATACGTAAATGTAACAAAGTTCGTGACTCCACCAGCATTGTGGTGTTAAGGAGTCGTGGTGGAGTCACGCATTCTGGTGAGATCAGGTTGGCCTGAGAATAGGCAGACTTGTCAGACGTAGGGTGTCATCTGTGAACATTATACAGAAAAAGGCTAGCAATCTTTTCTCCTTATTACAGAATGACATATAACACAACATGTTTCCTGACGTTGACCAATAGGAGCACAGAGTATTCCTCCGCGCAGAACCTGTAAATATGGCGGAAGAGCGATGATGATGTTGATGCTGTTAGGTGAAACATATTTTTTCTTTCTTTTAGAATGGAGCCATCACAATGGCAAACATGCTCCTGTACAAGGCAAAGAAAGAGGGAACTGTCCACCTCTTGTACAATTGTACGATTTAAGAGGAACAGGAACAAGTGCAATCCTTGCCCCCCATCCCACCCCTCGTGGCTGCTGTGGGTATCAGAGTATTTGCTTTAACAGCACGGCGGATCAGGAGTCAAGTGGCTGGATTCATTTGTTGGAGTGCTCAGAGTGAGGAGTGCCACAGAGAGAGGAGGAGGGGGAATCAGTGTTTAAAGATAAAGAGAAAGGCATGCCGTAGGAGGTGAGAGGTAGATAAGCCCAGAGAGAAAAGAGACAGACGGACAGAAAGAGAGCAGGAGCAACATGGGTAGTGAGAGGACGAGAGAGAGGACGAGAGTGAGGGGAGGAGAGGCTTCAGTTCCCGGCGATCGCAGACGGGCACTCTTCCCCAGAGACTTCTTATCTACAGGGGGCATCTTTGACTTGATAATCCTGCTCCTCGTCACTTTTACCACCCTGATCCCCCCCCCTCCCACACACACACACACACACACACACACACGCACACACACACACACACACACACACACATGCACACACACACACACACACACCCTCACCTCTCCACCCCTACCCAGGGCCCAGGGGAGTGAAGAGCTTCTTGTCACTGTGCCTATACCTGCAGGAGGCAGCTTGTGGTGGTGGGGGGTTGTCACTGTGCCCGACTTAGAAGTCACCTTTCGGGGATATGAATCTTAATAAGGTGGGGATGAGGAGGGGGGGGGCTGGAGGAGCTGGGAGCAGATGCATGCTGCTGCTGTTACAGTTTGTGTGTGTGCTTAAGGGTGTGCATGTGTCTGACAATGTGTGTGTTTGTGTGCGTGTGTGTAGGTGTGTGTGACAGATGGGGAGTTGCAGAGTGCTGACAGGCCCTCTATGCTTCCTGGGTGCCAGATTATTTTTGGTAATTTATAACCATTGTTGCTGAAAGGGGCTTTTATCTTCAGCGGTTACTGCTATAACAACACTCCAGCAAGCCATGCAACTGGCTCCAGTAAAGACTGCGTCTCCGGTTATTTGTGTTTCTATGCTTTCTCAGTTTTGTGCATTGGGGCTGTGTTTGTATTTGTATGTGGTACAGCACTGAGGGTAGAGGTGCTCTCACTCATAGATATTAGTCTTTCTGAGGAGGTGTGCAGATAAACAGACAAGCAGATATACTATTCTGTTTGTGAACCTAGAATGTAAAAGCGAAATAACAGAACCGCCTGAATTTATGAAAAATGGCTTGGTTTGTGATCACTGTTGCTTATTGTACATGAATGGTCAGTATCACTCGCTTCAACTGGTTTTGCTACAAGCTACGTCAATTCATGTTGAGTGCGGTTTTTCAAATTGTAATGGTTGATTCTTTGTCAGGCATGTCTCTCACTGAATTGTGATGTTTGTCCTATGATGTGATCTGGCGACTTCAAAACTCTGTCTGATAATAATAATAATAATAATAATAATAATAATAATAATAATACGTTTATTTTTGATATTGGCTTAACAAACTCAGATTAGAATTTAGATATTTAATAGGGATATCACTGTTAAGGAATTCACATAGTTCAAGTCGAATACTGCCTTTTTTTTTGTGTCTTTGATTGCTGTTTGCTGGGGGGCATATTTAGTTGCAGTGCTGTAGTAGCAGTGACACAGAACAGAGGAAACCCTCTATAGACAACAAAACACTTGGTTTGTTGAAAATCCTGCTTGCTTTACGTTGCAGTAAATAGATATTTTAGCTGTAATACCATTCCCCTCCTGTTGTAGCAAGAAAGAAAAGGCACAGCAAGCAGCTGTTCTACGTGCCTCCCTGCATTGGCCTTGCTGTTAATTTGTTTTGATCCCCAAAATGTTGTCCCTCAAATTTGGAAAGTGCAACTGAGTATGGTGCAGAACACAAAAGATGGCAGCGTCATTAAAGCCATTATTTTGATCAGAAATGTATTTAATTGTATACTTATTTTGCAGGAATAAAAGCAAATATGTGGCAACAGACACTCAGGTCACTGTGTCACTGAGTGAAGGTTTTATATTTGGCCAAAACACAACATTCACCTGAAACTGTACAAATCAAATACAGGATCTAGAGAAAAGGGAGTGGATGGCCGAGTCAGACAGGGGAATGAGATTATGTTTGATCAAAGTGGCTTTTAGATGTATCTATTTATGATGTTTTGTCTACAGCCTCAATGTGACTTGATGGATGATGTGCATGTTGTCAGATGAGTTTGATGTTGTACATCATCTGATGCATTTTGGACAGATCAGCGATGTAACCTGAGGTCACACAGTGCTTAGGGTCTTTCAGCATTAAACACACTCAGCCATGCCTCCAGGCCAGAATCGATCAGTTACCAGCTTCTATCAGAGACTTATCTGTAAGCCTTGCATCAGTCTTCATCACTCATGGCCTTCCTGAGGTATTTTATATAACCCAGGATGGTTTCAGTGAGTACAGTAGGTAAATAATCTGCGGGGAAAATAAATTAGATTAAAAATTCTGCTGCTAACCTTTGTATCTTCATGTTAGAAAGGTTTTTTATTACATCTGAGCGGCATAACAAAATTACATAAGATGATAAGACTTTCAAAAGTTGTAGTCACAGATACATGTACTGCATGGATATCTCTCACTTAGGCATATTTAAAAACTGGGGTAGCCAATTTATTTTAGAAGCATTATTTGTAACTTTTGGGGGGGGGCTTTGGAAGCCGGCTTAAAGGAAGGCTTGGACTTCTTAGTTGGGATACTTTCAAATATATAGTTTATTCTTACTGGTTTGTCCAAAGTAGCATACCCCAGCTTTAGGAAGACTGCATGCCACATTCAGACCAACTTTAGCTCGATGTAAAGTGCAGCCTTCTCTTTCATTTCACTTAACCAGTCCTGTGATGTGTCAGGGCTGCCAATGTAAGGGAGTACAGCAAAGGAACACATCCTTTCTTGGCAAAAAACCTTTGTTGGACTGTGATGTAACACAACTTTACCTGGCATCACTTTGCTAGAAAGCTGTGTTACCATTGTTCTACTTCAGTACACTTATCAAAAGATGAATTGAGAGTTGCAAAGTCCTGCTTCAGAGAATAAAGTAAGCTGAGCTTGTTAAAACTCTCAGTAATGCAGTTCTTGAGAATCAGTGTTTCCCTAGTGGAAGCTGGCTGGAGCAGCTACAAGCTAAATGCTAATGTATGCCTAGCATGTTTCAAAACCTAAAATTGCGTATTTATTTAGATGCATTTGATTCATCTGATTTTCGAACCAACAGACATACATTGCCAGGATTTGTCCTGAGCTACGATGATAGGATGGCTACAAATCTCCCTCGAGACAATTCTCATTCTTCGCATCGGACCAACTTCACAAAGAGCCATGGTGACAATGTCGAAATAATTCCAGACGCATATTATGTCCTGTCCTGTTCTGACAGACAGACGTAATCAAATCCAATTATACCACTTCTCCCTTTGCTCCCTATTAGTGCTCATCTCCCATTCTCCTCTCAAATTCCCTTCCTGCAACAAAACATTTGAATGACAATGGCATAGTCCTAACACCCGCAACAGGCACGACGCTCGTGCTCTTCTCCTGTGCGTCTCTCGCCCTCTCTCCTTTCCCACATTCTCTTTCTGAAATCGATAGAAAGGAAAACAAAATGACAGGTTTTCATATCACTGCTGTGATACCCTGAGACGACACAGGGAAATGACTATTTCCACACACAAAAGGCTTCATTACTGCCAGGTGACCCCTTGTCATTGTGTTCCTTAACCCCCGAGTTAGACACCCCAGGATCACCGCTTCAGTGTGTGTTAGCACACACTTATTTCTCTCTCTCTCTCCGTCTATGTGCCAGAGCCCCTATGCAATACCAATGAATCTGTCATTCATACCGACTCTTTTTTCCTCACTATTTTTGTTGTCGTATTTGCGATGACTGCACAGCCTTCTATTTTTAGCATTAAATTCCAGTTTGAGAAAGGCATGGCTAATTATATGTTTCCTTTTTTTCCATCATGGCCTGCTTGCAATTACTTATATTTATCCAAATATTTCATGATATAGACTATACTCAATTCTGGCAATTCTGTGTCATGCTGCGTTATGATTGGAGTGTATGGACTGTCTTACTGTTGTGTATGTTATGCATTCTACCACAGACAAAATGCTTTTTTGGTGGAATAATTTTTTTTTAAATTGGATCGCTTTTAGATATAAAAAAATCTTGAATGCAATCAATAATCATTAAAGACAGAAACAAATGGACCAATTGTCCAAATCACATGAGATCTGTTTTGAGATGCATTCTGGCCAGATGATTAAAAGATGAAAATATGTCTTTCTCTTTAAGAAATCTTTACTACTCTCAAAAACAACTACATTTGTACGCCCTCTGGAAATAACCTCTAGAGGGTCTGTCATCTGTAATAAAAGCAACTGAAAAGGCGCTAATATTAGACACTGATATTAGCCATTGTTCTTCCCATCTCATTACAGAAACAGAAAAAGGTAGTATTCAGTGACATCCATAAGCCAGTGTGTTTATCTCATGTCAAATCATACGGGACCTTACATATAAGTGGCATATCATATTCCATAAATGGGAACCATTCACATGTCTTGGTTAAAGAATAGATATTAAACAAGCTAGCTTTACTAAGAGCATAGATAACTCTTCTTCTGGTGTGTTTGGTCCCCAACAGGGTCAAGTGCCATGCTACCACTGTCGGCACTGGAGTGCAGTAGGTCCTACCCTGGATAGTCAGGCTTCTTTTATGCAAACATCTTGATTTTATTCAGATATGTCACAGCCAACCCTGCCTCCTAAAAATTACGTTCCCACAGAACTAAACTGCATTCTCAATTACGTTTAGCAAGAAACGTATTTTCTCACACGTTACGTTCGTTATGAACGTATCTTAAATACGTTTATTTTCTACATATCTTTGCCATTTATTGACTTGCTTATAATAATGACAATAGTCATTTATAAATATAATTTTAGAGCACACATTTGAAATCAGTAGGCGAGGCTGTAATTTTGCCAGCTGTTACTCTCATGAGCGAGGCAGAAAATAATAGTTTTTAACATGCCAAAAAGCTGCTCTGTTGTTTATTGCACCTCAAACATTAAAACAAATCCAGTTACGTAACAGAAGATCTCTGTGACGCCAGATGTGGTGTTTTTAATGCGATATGATATCCGAAAAACATTTCAGTTTAGGATGGCCGAAGACACTACACCAGTGCTGGCCTGCTCATCGGAGAGCCACCCCACCTCTTCCCACACACAAAATAAAAATTTAAAAAATATTTTAAAAAAAAATGTAAATATTTTTTTTAATAAACAAGGTAGATATTATATAATTGGTATGTATATGTATGATCTACAATACAATCTCGTTTAAAATTGTGTTACGACGATGTCTAAAGTTACTGATAAGTCACATGTTTCCTGCCTGGCCTTGCCCATGTGTCATTACCTTTATATATACAGTCTATTTAATTTCATTTCAAACCTTTATTTAACCAGATTGGTCCCATTGAGATCATAGATCTCTTTTTCAAGGGAGACCTGCAGCATATAGGTTCCACATGAAACATAAAACAATAAAGGACATTATACATTATATTTACAGGATACATAGTGTAAGGAAATATTTGTATGTATTCATGCAAATATTGAATAAGCTTAAAAGGGCTGTTAAGGGTTTTATTGCTGTGGGGGAGCTGGAGCAAGACCCCACTGTGGTCTCTGGAATGTGGGGGGGATGTGTGTGGAAGCTGCAGAAATAGGAGACAGTGAGGGTCAGAGGTGTTTGTGTGAGATGACCAGAACAGACGACCAGTTGTCCTTAAACTCCACCCCTTCCTGTATCATTGGTATGAAAGCCTATCCAGCTTGCTGCTCTCGCTCTCTCTTCTCGCGTCGCTCGGACTGGAAGGTTCTGGCGGCCTGTGGGCAGGAGCCAGGAGTAGGCCTACTCCTGACATTATGCATATGATATAATATGGTTTTGTATGGTAATGTATTTGATTGTATTGCATTGTATATTACCATTAAAGTAGATTATTGTTAAACGGTTACTTGTATGCTCTGGACTCTTTCCTGTAAGATATCAGCTTGTTTAGGGACGCGCGGAGATTTGGAAAAGCGGACAAAGTTCTCCACTAAATCTCCCAACAATAGTTATAGACATTTACAAGTGCCCATTGTATCGGAAAGCATTTCATTTACCCTAGCTTTAAAAACATGCAGAGGAATGAGATTGCTCAGTTTCAATTATTGCTGAAGATTGTTCCAAGCAAGTGGAGCTGCGCACATAAAAGCTGTCTTACCTGAGACAGTCCTTGCTCTTGGCACATCTAACAAGACTACATCATGTGACCTCAGACAATAGCTGCTTGCAACTCTCTGTGTTATCAGCGAGCAGATATAATACAGGAGTTTACCCAACATAGCTTTATAAATAAAAGTGTACCAGTGACTGAGCCTCCGTACAGAGAGTGATGGTAAACCTGCCTTGGTATACAGTGTACAGTGATGTGTAAGCACTTTACAATTTGTGACAAATCTCAGAGCACTGTGATACGCAGCATCCAATTTGCTCAGGTAATTGCCAGGTGCATTCATATACAACAAATCACCATAGTCCAGCACAGGTAAAAAGGTCACAGTGACTAGCCTTTTCCTGGCCTTAAGCGAGAAACAGGACTTGTTTCTGAAAAAGAAACCTAGCCTAACCCTCAGTTTTTTAAGCAGGTTATTGACATGAAGTTTAAAAGAGAGACAATCATCAAGCCAGATACCAAGGTATTTGTAACAGGCAACAACTTCAAGTTTTGTTCCTTGCGTAGTTACAATATCTAAAACAGGCTCTGGTGTCTTTTTAGCTTTTGAAAAGAGCATTACCTTGTTTTTATCCACATTTAAAAGAAGCTTTAATTCAGAGAGCTGAGTCTGAATAGTGTTAAAACAGCTTGTAATTTAACAACAGCCTCCTGAATGGAGGGACCTGCACAATACATCACAGTATCATCCGCATAAAAATGTAAAGTAGCTTCATCCACATTATCACCTACACTGTTAATATATATGGAGAATAAAAGTGGTCCTAAAACAGAACCTTGTGGTACACCATTAGAAATGTTTAACCATTCAGAAGACAGTCCATCAAAATGAACACATTGGGACCTTTCAGAGAGGTAGTTCACAAACCACCCCACTGCATTGCTGGATATGCCAATACTGAGTAGCCTCTGCTTTAAAATGCGATGATCAACTGTGTCAAACGCTTTGGAAAGGTCAATAAACAGAGCTGCACAACTCTGCTTATTATCTAAAATAGTAGTAATGTCATTTACCACTTTCATTGTCGCAGTGATGGTGCTGTGTTTCTTTCTGAATCCTGACTGATGCTCAGACAGGATATCATTTATACATAAAAACTCCTTTACTTGTTCACTCACTAAGCGTTCGAGCACCTTAGCCAGAACTGACAAAATCAGGAAGCAACGTTACTACTCTATAACCGATTATCTTCCGTCACTGCATCGAGACCGAATCGTCCACGTCCGCATCGCAATGCATCGTAGAAACGATTATTTTCAACACCCCTATTAATTAGTGTGTGAAAGCTGGGTAAGATTAATGGCAATTTAAGGGAGATATGGGCATTTCCATCCACACCAGAATACTCCCATCAAAAGTGATTGAAATGTACAGGAATCTGTCCATTTCATTCACATTTGACGACCTGAGCAGGGTGACTTTGTTACCCAGGAATTAGTGTCTAAAAGCTTGGTAAAATTACTTTAAACACAGGGTGCACATGGCTGTGTTACCCATGAATTAGTGTGTGAAAGCTGGGTAAGATTAATGGCAATTTAAGGGAGATATGGGCATTTCCATCCACACCAGAATACTCCCATCAAAAGTGATTGAAATGTACAGGAATCTGTCCATTTCATTCACATTTGACGACCCGAGCAGGGTGACTTTGTTACCCAGGAATT